>JAOBYK010304250.1:0-22886 GCA_025434845.1 Phenganax subtilis | reverse complement strand
CGATTGTCTTTGGTGGAAGCAAGTGCAAATTTGTTGAAAGTTCAAAGAAGATTATGGCATAATACTCATTGACTCTGTTTAAGACTAGATGATACAATTCGTCAAGGAAACGCACCTCTCCAAAGTAAGCAAAACTGTTTTTCAATCAGCGAAGACAACTTAAAGTGACAAAAGTTTAAGTGACGCAAGGAGAGTAGTTTTGGCACTGAACTAGAGGTTCGAAGTTTTCAAAACACCTAAGAGAAAAACAGCCGTGCGCAGTACTTGAAAATTTGTGCACGGCTGAGCGGTAAAAAAATTAGAATTAGATTTCGACCGCAAAGAAATTTCAAACGCACTGCTCGTGAATAAAAGCGTCACAACTTTGCATTTATCTAGTAGATTGATCAAAAATAAAGGTGTATTGTATCTCACAAGCGCATTTCTCGAAAAAGATCTGGTGCCAGTCGTAGTTTTGGTGGGAAACAAACTTGCGTATGATAGCGCAGAATTTTACTCAGACTTGCTTAAAAGAGTACCAATATTGCTGTACCCGTCTGCCACTCCACATAACGTAAACCGGTATGAAAGCTTGCGAGATTATGCAACCACACTCAAGCCCCATTCATTCTAACTTTTTCGTGCACTCACACTGAGCGACGCATACCGGGAAAGCATGTCACGGGAAGAGCTAAAGATTGGATTATCGATATTTAATTAACTTCATGATCATCAGATCAGAGAAAACATTGATATTTTAGATGAGGACTACATTGGTGTCACGGATAGATGATAGCGATTCCGTGATAATATTCTCACTTGAATAAATTACAGTTTTTCGCGTGCATAAACTAACACAGAGTCCAGTAGAAACGGTCCTTTATTTTATCATGGCATATTATTACTAATTAAAAAATTTGCATAAACATTTGAGAACAATTTATACTAGAAATTATACACATGGCGCTTCATTTCTCCAATTGCTTGCTACATGTCATGTCTAGCAAGGAAAATACCGAACTTCAAGTTTAGAACGTATTTCTGATATATCCAGGTAAAGATCAGAATTTCATAGAAATACTTTGACTTCATCTTTGCATTAGAGTCCTTTATATGAGCTTCCAAGAAACTTTCCCAGAAAGTTCTTATTCCCATGAACTCCTAGAAACCTGGTACAGGAATGTCGTTTTTCTTCACAATTTCTTTTCGTTCTCCTTTGTCAAGATTTAAACGACTTACGTCGATTCTTTTTTGATATTTTGGTTTCTCAACTTTAGATCTCATGCCCATCCCTCCTCCCATTGGACCTCCCATATCTAAACCACCGCCCATTCCACCACCTAAACCACCTCCTAAACCTTTTCCTAAAGCTTCTTCAATACCTGCCGGTCCGCCTAGGCCACCAGCAAGTCCCCCACCGCTCAAGGATCCATCACCCATGCTCCCGCCTCCTACACTTGCTAAACCACCAAGTCCACCCTCTGGTCCCCCTCCTAATCCCGCAAGAGCAGGGGATACTCCTCCTGCGTTCATAGAACCTTCAGGACCACTTCCTAGCCCACCGGTACCTCCGAGAGGGCTCCCTCCTCCTCCTCCTAAAGTAGCTTCCAGTCCTCCTGGGCCACCACCAAAGCCACCGGCAGAACCACTGCTGAGTCCTCCAACTCCACCAAGGCCAGGTGGTAGCCCTCCCCCGCCTCCTATGCCACCTAAAGCCCCGGACATGTCTCCTTGAGGAGCGCCAAAACCAGCAGTAGATTCTGACCCAGGACCTTCATTGCTACCTGCTCCCTCAAGAGCTAGAGTAAAAGAAAAGTAAAATGTTATAATTTATATATTATTCTGTCATCAGTTACCATTTAATAACGTACCTGAACCACCTTGGCCTTCCAAACTAGGTGACATTCCAATAGGAGACAAAGTTCTCTCTCCAGCCCCTCCAAGACCTGGTCCGCCCATACCAGCACCCAGGTCTCCAAATGCGCCCGTGCCAGGCTCGCCCTTCAAGTTCTCGAGCTCTGGGTTGGACGAGCCATCCAGAATTGAATTAGAACGGCCTCCAGCCGTGCCTAAGCTTGGGGCTGATGGGGAAGGCTTATTAGTATTTTGTCCATTAGGGTGCACAAAAATTACACTATCACCATTGGCTGGCGCTTGACGACGACTACGCACTGAGTTTAATAACGTTCTCAGGAAAAGTTTCTTATCTAAAAGGCAAACAGCAGCAGATGAAATGGCAAAATGAAAAAGTTTTGACAAATAAATCATGAGCTTTGAGAACTATAAAATTCGATGTCATAATGTGATGATGGCATGGCTTACCAGACAAGGGTGTTTGTATTTTCGATCTTTTAGCCATGGGTGGGCCCATAGCAAAAGGGGCAGGTCCAGAGAGCGGCCCTGAAGCGGTGACAGGTCCTGGGCCAGCTAGAGGTCCAGCTATTGGACCTGGTGCAGGAATAGGCATTGGGCCTGTAGGTCCTGAAGGTGGTAGTACGGATAGGGGACCCACTGACCCCGCTACAAAAGGCATTCCAGGAGGTGCACCGGCTAATGAAGCAGGTACCAGACCTGGCGAAGCAAGAGGTCCACCTTCCGGATGTACAAGTCCTGCTTCTGGGAGCGGGGGAGGCCCAAACCCAGGCACTAGAAGGAAAACGCGATAATTAGTTCAAATCGATAAGAGACGATTCGATGGGCTTCAATCAAAGTTTAGCAGTGTAACGTGATATCTTTCACTATACCTGCAGGCAGTGATGCAGGTCCATGAACAATATGAGGTTGATGAACCACAATAGGCGGTCTGTGATAAATTGTAGGTGGTGACGTAATATGAACGGCAGGGAAATGATTGCCAGCATTTACGATAGGAACTGGAGGTCCTAAGTGCACAGCAGGAACTTTGGGTCGAACGTGAATTGCAGGCACGTGCGATGGGACGTTAATAACGGGGACATGGGGTCCAATATGGACAGCGGGAACATGAGGGCCAATGTGAACAGGGGGGTAGTGTGGTCCAACATGGATAGGTGGGGTATGTGGTCCCACATTTACCATGTGTTGGAAAGGGTGCCAGTTTGCAAATTGACGTTTCTGAAGTTCATGTTTTACTTCACGCTTTTCCTTTATTGATTCCTTGTTCTCATCATTGTTTTTCTTGGCACCTCTATCATCATCTTCATTATCATTTTCCAGTCTTTTGTCATCATCTTTGTCATTGCTGTCGTCATCGTCAGAAACTTCAGAATTGTCTTTATCATCGTTATCAGCATCAACAAAAGAAGCACCAAACGGAATCATGGGTATCATTGACCGTCCGAAGCCTGGGGCAAAACCACCTAAGCCAGGTCCCACAGCAGCAAAGTTACCAAAACCGATGCCCCCCGAAAAACCTCCAACACCGTAGCCAATATAGGGTACAGGTAAAGAGAAAGCAGCTCCAAAATGATTGTCAACAATGTGAGGATGATGGATGACAACGGGAGGTTGATGATAAACTGTGGACGGAGACATCACATGTACCGGTTGGCCGGGAGAATGGGCGTTTATCACAGGCACTGGAGGAGCCATGTGTACAAACGGTACATGAGGACCAACGTGCAGGAGAGGGGCATGAGTACCTACATGAATTGTAGGAATATGGGGGCTCAGGTGCACTGCAGGGACATGTGGTCCAATGTGCACTGGTGGAGCGTGGGGTCCTATATTTATAGGTGGAGTATGTGGACCGATTTCTGCGGTATGGTCGCCCCCTAGCCCCCAATAGTGTCCATGATATACTCCACCAAAATGTCCGCCAAATCCAGGAATTAATTGCAGCTTAGAAGCTTTCACAATTTCCTTTTTTGACTCTTCCGAGGCAGTTTCTTCTCCCAGCAAACTCGACACCAAAAGAAACATACTGACGCATGATAATAACGTTATCTCCCCACGGCGACGCGTCATGGGTTAAAATTTCCTTAAAATCTGCACAAGTGTTCCAAGTTATCTTAAAATGATTATCTTTGTTTAGTAAATATTTAAATCAAGTTCGCGATAATTTTATTACTTAAAGAAAGGAAAAACAATACAAATGACATCAGGTCGCAATTATTTAACGACAAGTTTATTTTCGTTCACGGTCCACAGTTTCTCTGCGCGACGTTCTAAACCCATTTTATTGGCTCAGTGACTGAAAACAATTCCAACTGCCAAACACTGATTGGCTGGGTTGTGCAAACTCAAATAGTTTTAAGCAGGTTTCTACGTAAGCTTCGCTACGCTGGAACGAGTTCATTCAGCGTCTAAATCGCGAATTCGCTGTATTTTAAATTTTCTTTTATCCAAAACACTTAATATTATGTATCAGTCTTCCCATATAAACTCTAATTTATTTTCCTTTTTTAGCAAAGCAAGTAAAAATATATCTGAAGATATGGATATTTTATTGGAACTATTTTATAAGTTTGCGTAGATTGAAGTTATACTTGACACTTTCTGCGGGTGAGAGTTTCAATGTAGTTTTTGCGAGCTACTGTTGAAAAACGGAACTTATATAGTAATTGCTACTTGTATATACAGTATAAATTGAAGTATGGATTTTGTCTTTGAGTGACTTTTCTGCAGCTCTTTTCATTGAAATGTATGCATCACAGCAAGGAAAACAGAAACCTCTTAAAAACTATCCGATGCTAGATTTTCAAGCATTAGATATAGATAGATAGACCGTTTAATAAATCAATATTTGCAGTCGTAAAACTGAATTACAATTGATTTGACTAATATTAAGAGGTAAAAGTTGTGCTCAAAAGCCACAGTGTTATTACCACTAATTTATAATACTATATAATATTGCATATACTTGGGAAGAATTTATCAAATATAGTTAAATAATTTATCTAAAAATATAACTACATGAGAGCATTACGAGCGTAGCAGGGAATAAAAGAATTATAAAACCTATTTGTATACATCTTAGGAAGGGTATATTTCCTATAAGTTCTGAGGTTCTTAGATGATTGATTTTTTGGAGGTAATAGATTCTTTAATTTATGTTCATTACTCGCTTCAATAGATGAAAATAGCTTTCTACCCAGTACTTCTCTTCTTTGATATAGTGTTTCGAACTTTGACTTTTTTAATGCTTCGGTGTAGCTCAGATCAGGGTGAATGATCTTTAGGGCGCGTTTCTGAATCCTTTCCATTTCATTTGAGAAGAAAATAGGGATACCTGAGCGGAACACTTGACAAGCGTACACGGCAACTGATCTTATACACGCAGTGTAAAACTTATACAACGCTTTAGTTTCCAAATCAGCGCGTTTTAATTGTTTTAACAAGTACAATCGTTTGGAGGCATTAACTTCCACAAGAAGTCTTTATTACACATGGCAGTGCCGAAAGCTTAGTATTATTAATAGCAGAAATTGATCATGTATCATAAGTTCATTATATTTTCCACTCTTTGGATAAACACAAGTAGGAAGAATATTGCTCCAATCACCTCTGCGCGCACATACCAGGACAAATATGAGAAGTCCACAATTTTCATTAATTTTTCCATAAAAATTGACTAATTCGTATTAATAATCCTCGTTTTACTAATTCTAAAATGCAGCCATTTACTCAGATTGCTTGCACCAAAGCTTACCTGATCAAAAATACAAAATCGCTTCTTATTACCGTCAATCAACTTTTCTAATTATCAACTAGAGTTTTGTCTTATCAAATACATATCTTTATCGTCATTAGAATCGTTTTCAGCTTCCAACAAGAATCATCAATTTAGAACAGCTGTTTCAGAGCAAGCGATCTGAAAAAACGTCTACATTTTTTACAAAGATTACTTTTAACTAGTCCGTTCAAGATCGAGAAAATATCATACACGGTAATAATATATTTACAAGAAAGAAAGGCATTCGGAGATGTTAGTAATTAAATTCGATCTTCTATGACTTTCCACTAGTGCGTCCCCTCGACGTTTTTCGAGTGGTGTTTTTTCTTTGTCTTTAGTTTGGGAATTTTAGATTTTGAAGTTTGAACTTGAATGTTTACTGAAGGTCTATCTGACTCATCCTCAGACTGAGGAATGGAATTGAACACTGGTCTAGGATAAGGAAGTGCTACCTGAGATAACTCTGCAGGAGCCAGAAACGGAAACTGAATACTGGGTAAAGGCAGTTGAGGGAAAAATCCCGGTAGTTGATGCTGCCCTATAGGTACTTCAGTGAACGAATTTTTCGATGGAGATACCGCTCGTTCAGGTGCTTGTATTGCAGGCTCTGACGTTTGAAGAACTGATTCTGGAACCTGTGAAGTTTGTGAGGAAGAAATTTTAGATAATTTATTGCAGCTCGCAATGATTGATTGTAGAAAACTTTATAAATAAAAAAATTAGAACGTCAATCTAACCAGTTGCGCATCTTCCATGAGTGGCTGAGGTTTGCCTCTGACAAAACCTGGTGCAATCTGTACAGGGGCCTGAGAAACAGTCTCAACAGGAGCCTGGGGCGGAGCTTTTTGAGAAGAAAATTGAGCAGGCAATGCTTGTTCAGCAGCTGATAGCACCAGTGGTACATCTGCAAATGAGGCCATTTGCCGTTGGGAGGAAACTGGGACGACCTCAGGCTGCCTTTGCTGCACCTGCTCTGGCAGAGGTACCGCTGAAGCTCCATCGGGTGCAGATATCATTCTGGATGGTTGTCCAGTGACATCCTGCGCTCCAGGCGATTCTTGACCTGGTAACGAGAGCACCTGAGAAGAGGAGAAAGGCTGTCTTCCCACACTCATTCCTTTGATATCTTTCACTTCTTGACGTTGAATCTTTGCAATATCGTCAAAATTTTGCGAGAATTCGTTTTTTAATAAACTTGCAGCACTTGCTAAAGGTGAACCTGCATCATTTCTTCCAACTTCGATTGTTCCAACCCCCGCCTTCTCGGAACTCTGTGGTCGAAATCGTCGAGCTCTCGTGTACAACATGGCTGGCTGTACTGAGTACCTGAAAGGTTAAAAAATAACTTGATTAGAATGCAAATAGAGCAATTACAGAAATACTAATTGCAACAACTACTTACCTCGATACACCACCATATAAGGCTCGTTTTGCAAGCTCATTCGCATTTGGCATCAAATTCTGAAAAAAACCTTCGGAAAATATCGGAATCTGTCGTTTATCTCGCAGTGTTTTCCAGCCCGTCTTTTCTGACCTAGCTTTGGCCTTGATGATGCTATAAAGAACAGGAAACTTTCGCTTGAAGCGTGGAGTTATAATCTTTGCAGATTTTGTTGGAATTTTTGACTTGGTAGTTTCAATATTGATGTTAACACGACCACGATGCCCACCCCAAGGGAAGAGCGCGGGTCTCTTGTACGAGGAGGGAGATGGGGTGACAGCTTGTGAGGCCTGGGGTAAGATTGGCTTCACGTAAGGATGAGGGGCAGGTAGAACCTTCTGAGGTGATGCTGGCTGAACACCCAGAAATGAAAATGCGCGTGGAGTGTGAAATAGGGTTTGGGAGTCATGTACTGGGGATGCGGAATACCGATGGGTGAACGGTCTTGCATGAGATATATGCGAAGACACCACCCGATGTCTCAATGGTGGTATAGCTTGAGCTAACGGCACTCTTCTAAATATTTGCTGCCGTTTGGTGACAGGTTTTGAAGATTGAGCGTTGCTAGGTACCGAACTTTTTAATGATGCCTTGGCAGTATTCGGATTATGCAGGAATAAAGTGGTCAGGGGCAGAGTTCCAATCAGTTGTCGTTTCCTTGGTAAGAGACTGGACGCTAGTGTTTGTTTCTTGATTGTGTCAATATTGACATCAACATGAGATCTTTCTGGCTGTGCAACAATCCTGCTCTGACCATCATAGCTTGTAGTTTCAAGTTGTGCGAGATTAGCCTGGGAATCAACGTTTTCTGGTTCACCAACTGCAGGTTGAACCCCTTGAGGTTCCGGAGTGTAAGCTGCAGGTGCAGAGTGAGGCCAGGATCTCTGTATATTGGTAGTGAAAGCTGTGGGCTGAGATTCTAGAGGATCTGAAGTGTAACCTGCAGATGGAGGCTGAGCCAAAGGTGGCGAGCTAAGAGGTTCGACGCTATAGTCTGCAGGAGATCCTGGTGGATATTGTGAAAACTGCGGAGAGGTCTGGAATCCACTAATCGAGTACCGTTTTCTAGCAACAACGTTTTGGTTAGGGCCGTGAACTGCCGATTTCTTCTCGGCATTTACATCGTGCCATGCCAGACTAGGTTGGGAAATACTTGACTTTTTCAATTTGTCCATCCCAAAGTTTCCCTGACCCCCAAGCCCTGGAACAATCGGCCCCAAGTTTTGTATGTTACTGCCCAGGTCATTGTATGTCGGTAATCTGGGAGCTTCAGAAAGATTTATAGATCGAGCAGTCGGGTCACCAAGATCAACCATGTTGACACGTACACCGTCTCTTAGCAACGGTGGTTCAATTGTTGTCACTTCCGGCATTGTGCGGAAAGCATCCACGTTTTCTCTGCGCAGAGAGCTGGGTACGACTGACTTCTTTACTGGTCTAGCTATGTTTGATTTAGCAGTCTGAACTACAATGTTCACTTTAGGACGTCTATGCACTCCCCTAGGGTAAATTGCTCTCAATAGATCGCGGTATACTCCTAGTGTTTGGTCAGGGGGGTGTGCCATAGGCAATTGCACTGGTGAAATAGACACTCCTGATTGGTCATTTGTTGGTGACAGTTGTATAGGAGAAACAGGAACTGCAGTCTGAGCAAACGCTTGAGCTGGAGCCGGTAAATTCTGAGTTTCTTGAACTGGCAGTCCTGCTAAGACCTGTCTTTTCATGCGAGGTGCTGCTGAATTGATAGTCTCAATGTTCACATTCACAGGAGGTCTTTGTAATACCGAATGTAACATTGCTGGAATATAATGTATTGGGTTCGATTGCACAACGTTGGCAGTTGCTGGAACTTGTGATGAATCCCATGTAGATTGTCGTCGATACCGATGTTTACTTCGTGGGATATATGATTTAACTGTCTCAATATTAACGTCCACATGAGGACGTGTCAGCAGTGCGTGGTGATAGAGCGTAGAGTAGGAGGGAGGGAGAAGTTTTGGGGCGACTTGCGTGACAAGATCTAGATGTGAAGATTCCTCTACAGACCTTGAAATTCTCGGGAAATGTCCCCATGGAAATGAGGTATAAGAAAGGGTGTGGGGGTGAAATGCGTTGAGTGTAGGGTAAGGGAGAGTTGAGCGGGGGGATTCAACTGTTTCATTGTGAGGTCGGATAAAGTTAAATGGGGTTACAGGAGTAATGAGTTGTTCTAGGGTAGACCTCCGTTGTTTGGGGTTAAGGTTTTTGACAAGAGGTGGGTGGAAGTGTTCGATCTTTGAGCGATGCATCACTTCTTGTGGTATTCCCAGATATTGACCAATTTGATGGATATTGCTCCCAGCATGCGAGAATGAAAGGTGAGGATGGACTTGAAACGAATCTAGAGAATGGTAAAGTGGCTGGTGAACTGTTGGTGCTGGTTGATGAAAGACCACGGCTGGCTGATGGTACACGACTGCAGGTCTATGAACAATCACTGGTGATTGATGGTACACCAATGGTGCACGCTGAATTACGATGGGAGCCCGGTGGACTACGATGTCGGGCCGATGATATACTTCGGGAGGTGGATGATAAATGATTGGTGGACGTCGGACCATAATTGCGTTTTTTTTTGTTCCTGTTTCTGTTTTTTCTTTCTGTGCGTGAGGAAGTTCCACGCGCTTTGTGTTCTTTGCCTCCGTGTCACGTTTAGATTTCATGTCTTTATGTTTCTCATTCTTTGCTTCATGCTTTGGTTTATTCTTTTCTGAATCTGTAAGCTGGTTTTTGTATTCCCGTACGTGCTTGTTTTCCAAGACTTTTTCATTTTCTTGGATTTTTGATTTTTCAAGGCCTGCAAAATCTTGACTCCCAGGGTAGCCAGGGACACTAAATCCGTGATGCAAAACGTCAGAAATATGTCCATAGAAACCAAAACCATGTGCGTCACCATGAAGATCATCCAGGAAACCGTAGCCAGGGTGCCCAATATATTGTTCTCTATGTTCAAGATAAGTTCCTGAAGGTAAGAAGACTGAGTGTGCCGCATATGCATCGTGAGAGTGATAAATCGGCTGATTTATTTCAGGCAGTGCTTGATGGAACACCACAGATGGTTGATGGTATACCACTGCAGGTTTATGAACAACGACAGACGGCGGTTGCACGACGACGCTGGGCCGATGTATCACGATGTCAGGCTGATGGACGACAACGTCAGGACGATGATAGACAGTAGGTGAAGAATGATAAACTATTGGAGGTCTATGCATGACAAGATGGTATTTTTTATGCGCGTTGCTGGTCTGCACTTGGTTACTTGAATGGTGCTTGCTTTTTTCTGATTGTTTGCTGATGGTAGACTCTTCTGAATCTTTCGAGACAACGGATTTTCCAGCAAGTTTTTTCTTTAATACATATTTTGTGGTTGAATACCTCTTATTGTGTTTAGAAATGACGTTTTCTTTCACGAAATTCTTTTTCACTTTCTCTGATTTTATTTCTCTATTGTCAGTGTCTGAGTGATTTTCAATTTTAGATTTCCCAAAGGCATTAGAAACTCCGTAAGGTCCATAGCTAAAATGAGGGGGGATTCCTTCAGTGTTGTGATCGAAATCAACCAGGGATCCAGCATTTGTGTAGATGGGATGAGGTGCATACATATCACTGGCATGGAAAATAGGACGGTTGACCATTGGTGGGGGCTGATGAAATACAACAGGAGGTTCATGGTAAATGACAGCTGGACGATGAAGTACCACTGCAGGTTGGTCATAGACAACAGAAGGACGGTGTATTAGCACGTCTGGTCTATGCACCACAATATCTGGCCTATGATAGATCTCTGGTGGAGGATGATAAACTAAAGGGGGGCGATGAATGACAATCTCATTCTTTTTAGATCCCTTGGTTTCTTCGACGTGTTCTTTCTTTGCCTTATTTTGAGGTTTAATCTGCTCTGTGGAGTGTATCCTTGGCTTCTTGCTATGGCTTTTGAAGTGCTTGTGTTTTGGTACAGTGGATTTACCATAAAGACCACCAAATCCACCAAACACACCATGGCCAAGTCCACCATGCCCAAGTCCTCCAAATGCACCAAATCTACTAAAGCCACCAGGTCCAAAGCCTGCACCACAACCATACCAGCCAGGAATACATTGATAAAACTGGTGATGAGCATATATTGGTTGAACGATCAATGGTGGACGTTGATGTACAATAATCGGATGTTGATGGTAAGCTACTGCTGGATGATGAACCACTACAGGACTCTGATGGTAAACAACAGGTGGCCTGTGAATCACGACATCTGGCTGATGTATAACATATGCTGGTCTATGATACACCTCTGGCGCTGGGTGGAATATAATTGGTGGTCTGTGGACCACTACAGAATGTTTACGATGAGCATGCTCACTTTTACTAGACTTCATTGTCATTTCACTTTTCTTAGTAGACAAATTTTTTTTTGTTTTAATTTTTTTGTAATGTTCTTTTTTCTTTTTTGGCTTTTCAATTTTAGAGCGACCAAAACCATGACTAAATCCACCAAATCCTCCGAAGAGTCCTCCATGACCTCCAAAGCTTGCATGCATTCCTGTGAATCCACCATATAATTTTGGATATACACCATGCAGCTCACTGTATTCTCGATGGGAACCAGGGTAGTATTCACCATACTGCGGAACACCTTGGTAAGCTCCAACATGATGAACATTAGAATTATAGTGAGTGAAAACTGGTTGTGATGTGTACGAGTCATGCGCGTGATACACTGCTTGGTTCACCATAGGAGGTGGTTGATGAAACACAATTGGTGTCTGATGGTAAACCACAGGTGGACGATGGAGTACCACTGGTGCTTGATGATACACAATAGGTGGGCGGTGGATCAACACATCAGGTCTGTGAACCACTATCCTCGGGCGATGATAAATTTCTGGAGGTGGGTGATAAATCACTGGAGGTCTATGGACCACGATTGCATTTTTTCTATTTGCTGTTTTGGAGCTAGATTTTACTTTCTGAAAATGTTTGGAAAGTTTTTCTTGTCTCTTTTTCACGCTTCTGCGTTTTCTTTGAAATGGTGTAGCATAAGATTCCATTCCGACTCCCTTTTCACCACCATAGGTCGATAAACCTCCTGGAAAGTTATTTATTGGTCCACTAGGAAGACCGAGGAAGTGACCAGCACTTTCTACCATTGTACCAGCATGCCTTGCTAACATAGTAGGATGAACTACAAAATTATCATGGGAGTACAGAACTGGTTGATTTACAGTCGGGAATGGTTGGTGAAATACCACAGGTGGCTGATGGTAAACAACTGGTGGCCGATGAACAATGACAGAAGACTGATGGTACACAATTGGTGGTCGATGGACGAGCACTGGAGCGCGGTGTACCACGATCTCTGGTCTATGGTAGACCTCTGGTGGAGGGTGGTAGATTATTGGCGGTCTGTTGACAACCACATCCTTTTTTCTATTCTTTGTCTTTCTTGTTTCTTTTTCTGGTTTAGTTGTTTCAGATTTCTTCGTTTTTTTATGTGGTATGTGATATCTTCTTGAAATATGATGGCTGCCATGGTTATGGAAAGTAGGATATAGTTGACAATGTGGTATGGGATAAGAACAGATCATTTGTGTTGGTATTTGTACAGGAGCAGGAACCACCACTGGGACTTCTACTGGTACAGGGTAAGGTTTTGGTGGTGGTACATGATAATGATCATGATGCCAAGTATCGTGAGTATGGTGATTATGATGATGGTGGATTAGATAAGGCTTGATATGATGGTAAATAACTGGTTTTACATGTTCATGATGGTGGTACACTGGGTAGGGCTGGTAGTGGTGGTGATGCATAACACTAGTAGGATGGTAATGATCATGGTACACTGTCATAGGATGATGATGATGGTGGCAAATCTGGCTATTGTGAATACATGGTGGATGCCAGTGCTTCACATGCTGGTATACCTTGTAGTGTGGCACCATTGTTTTCACAGCACTATTTTTTTCAGCTGTGTCTCTGCGTCTACGGAGGTGATATGGCAAAATGTGAATCCCTTGCTGATGACCAATATGTCGATAAGGATGGTACAAGTGACTATAATACATGTCATGGTGATGAACTGGCCAGTGGTGGTGATGCAAATGTGTCTGGGCACTATCATGATGGTGATAATGGTTCGCAAACACGTGATGAGGCTGATGGTGTTGATGGTGAATAATTGAGATACAGTAAGGCTTGCAATTAAAAGAACATTTTGGATAGCATGTACCACAATAAACTGGGCAGTCGGTGTGATGCACCACGTAACCATGGTGATTTAACACATGACTATTACCAGCCACATGTCCAATGTGACCATGAACTGGGACACCAAAATCATGAACATGTATGGTGCCTTTTCTATTCTGGAGAAGAATTTCTGATTTTCCAGATGAATATGGGCTGTAGTGACGGTCAGAGTCTGCAGCTTGATGTGGCTCTGTAACAAGATGTGCTGTAGAGATAGCATGTGGTGCTCCTAGTAGTGGTTGTAGATGATGATGGTGAAAATGGATTGGCAAGTTATGGTGGTACACTGCGGAAGCCGGTTTATGATGGTCAAGTGGTACAACTACCGGTCGGACTGCTGGAATTGACACTCGTTGAATTACAGAATGCGCTTCTAAGAGAGGTTGACCTGAACTTCGCGTGAAGGTAGATTTACCCAGCAATGGCACTACTATTGCAGGACTGGAAAGAATAGGAGCTGGTCTCAGGAGAACTACCTGAGAAGTTTTAGGTACTTGCAAGCCTCCAGATTTCTTCTTGCTGTGATCATTCTGAATTGAAAGAATGAGTTTGCGAAGATGCGAATGCCGATGAGAATTTTTGCTTTTTGCCTTGGATTTTTCATATGAGTAACCTGCTTTGTTCTTTGCAGTTTCCTCCATCAAAATTGTATTTTGACTGTTTTCTTTCCTAATCATAGGGACTTCACCCTTGCGTGTAGCTAAAGTATCAAGAGGAGGTCCTTCAAAGTCACCTACTTTGGATGTGCTAGATCCCCCGAGGCTTAATGTGTTGTGGGGAGTGAATGTGTCATGTGCAGTGAACAAAGGTTGATGGACCATAGGTGGTGGTTGATGAAATACGACTGCTGGTTGGTGGTAAACAACAGCTGGTCTGTGAACGACGACTGGCGGTTGGTGATACACAAGTGGAGCCCGGTGAATCACGATTGGAGCACGATGTACTACAATGTCGGGGCGATGATAAACCTCTGGTGGAGGATGATAAATGATTGGAGGACGTTTGACAAGCACTGCATTCTTTTTAGAAGCTTTCTCTGTTCTATCTTCTCTCATAACCATGCTTGTTTTGGATGCCTTTTTGTCTTCTTTTACAACATCTCTGCAGGATTTGTGCTGCTTTTCATTATTATGTATCTTCTGAGGGACTTTTGACCTGCCAAAAGCAAATACCTGATTTAAGACGGAATGTCCTACGACTGCAGAGGGCTGGGGAGCTATGGAAGAAGCTAGGCCTACTATTCTGTTTGGAACTCCAAGAGGTCGGTGATACCTTACAGAAGGATGATGGATAACCACTGGAGGTCGATGGTGCACTATTGGACTACGATGGATTACTAGGGGTGCAGGGTGAACCACAATATTTGGTTGATGATAAACCTTCGGGGATGGGTGATGGACAATAGGTGGACGTTTTACTGGGACTGCATTCTTAAGTTTGGCTGTGATGTGTTTGGCCTTGTTTCTTTTTAAAGATCGTTTCCGTCTACCCATGAAAGGTGGTGGCATAGCCCCAGCTGGTGACAGTGGGCCTATCTCTCCAGGTACGCCTCCTGGAGCATACCCGGGATTCGCCCTTACTGGCTCGTATGGAAAAACTTCAGTGTCGGGTACAGATATCGTATTAGGAATACCAAGTAATCTTCCTGCATCACTGACGATTGACCCATGGTGAGTGGCAAAGAATGAAGGATGAACAACAAAGTTATCGTGAGAGTACAACACAGGTTGATTCACTGTGGGTGCAGGCTGGTGAAATACAATAGGAGGTTGATGATACACCACGGGAGGACGATGGACAATCACCGCTGGTTGGTGGTAAACGATCGGAGGACGGCGGATCAACAATGGAGCCCGATGGACCACAATCTGCGGCCGATGATAAACTTCAGGAGGAGGGTGGTATATTATTGGTGGCCGGTTGACAACAACATCTTTCTTCTTCTTTTGAGCGACTTTTTCATTTTTATTCCTTTTGCTTTTCTCGTGTGAAATTTTTCCTCTCTTAGATTTTTTTTCTGTTTTCCCCTTAGTTGTTGGCTTAGAAGGGACCACCTCTTTTTTATACCCCATCACCTCGGAGGGTAAACCCATGTAGTTGTAAGACTGAGCTACATGTGAGCCGACGTGAGAGTAAGCTGGATGCATCATAAAATTATCAGCAGCTCTGTAATAAGGTTGGTTCACCACAGGACCCGGTTGATGGAAAACAATCGGAGGCTGTCGGTAAACGACGGCAGGACGATGGATCACAACTGGAGCCTGGTGATAGACAATAGGTGGTCGTTGGAAAAGGACAGGGGCACGGTGCATTACTATGTCAGGACGGTGGTAAACCTCGGGGGGTGGGTGATAAATAATAGGAGGACGCTGGACTGTGACGTCTTTCTTAGATCCTTTCACATTCTTTGTCTTTTCATGTTTTACTGAATTGTTCTTCACATCTTCTTTTTGTGGTAGAGATCTAAGAAAACAGTTAAAGTTTTATATATGGTAACTTCACCTATAAATGCACATGCAACAGTAACAAGATAGAAACGTACTTCACTCCACGATTTTTCTTACCGTTTTTCCTCGTCATGAGCCAGCTTTGAAGACTTTCTGATGCGATGTTCTCGATGCAATGTTGTTTCTTCATTTTTAGCAATGTGTTTTTCACCCGCAACCAAACTTTCCGCTTTCTCCATGATCCCCTTCTCAAATTTCTTGCCTGTGTTTTTCTTGGTATTATATAATGCAGCTGTTTTATCACGTGATTTCTTAGTTTGTATGGATTTCTTGTACTCGTCAGTTTTATTGATGTCGTCTTTTTTGTACAGAGAGCTTGGTCGCATACTGCTATCCATCATGCTCATCGGCCCACGCATCCCATTAAACATTGCGCTACGAGTACCTCCATACGGTCTCATCATTTCAATGTCTTCCATACCGTTTGCATTAAAGCTTGGTCCTCCCATGTTTACAGGATAATTCATTCCCATTTCTCCTCCCGTAATTCCACCAAGACTTTCACCATATTTGTTGGATCCAAGTACTTTCTGAACATCCTCACCACGTGCCAAGGCCCTGACCTGGTCTTGGTTAGGCATGCCCCAAAATTCCAAAGCATTTTTGTGATGTAAAGGTCCTTGGTTGAAGGGAGAACTGGGAGACATTCCTGGCATAGAGTTCATCATCTTGTCCATTTGCTCAATTTGTCCCATATGATCCATTGGAGACATGTCAGCCATAGTAGGCATTCTTCCCATGGGAGACATTTCTCCCATAGGAGATACGTCTCGGGGGAGCATACCTCCGATGATGTTCATTCTTCCCATGGGATTGATTTCTTCCATGGGTGAAAATCTCGGTGAAGTCATACCACCTATAGATGGCAATTCTCCCATGGGATTTTCAGGCACACCAAAACGATTGGACGGACTTCCTTCCATGATCGGTGATCGTTGAAGCAACTGCGGTATCAGGGGACCGCCCATACCTCCTCCCATCCTCTCTCCACCCATTGTCCCAGAGTTATACATTATAGGCAAGGGAGCGTTCATCATTGATGTTATAGGTTGGGTAAAGGGTAGACCCATTTCTGAAGACAAACTGAATGGGCTAGGAGCCTGAGGCACTGGGTTTTGAAAACGCATGCGTTCAAAAACATCTGGGTAATTTATATGCTGACGGTGCCGTAGCCATGGCAGCCGATGATGACGATGAAAACGGTGATAATGTCTTAGTTTAAAAGTTCTAGGTTCCAGTCCAGGAAACAAGTGATGATGGTGGCGAGTGTGTTTTTTACCCGGAAGGACTGGGGTGAATGTCCTGCGATCTGCCATCATTCCTTCTGCGTGAGTTTCTCCTTCCAGAGTTTTTACGTCGCCATGGGGATTGGACACAACCTGCAGTGAGGCGGGTTTTGCCTTTACTCTGACCCCAGATGAGTCAGCGTGAATCTCAAGGTCTGCTGACTTGTCTCGCACTTGGAAATTCTCGTCAGCTACGTCATCAAGGAAACTGGGCGAGAGATTTGCCCCAGGGACTTCATCACGTCGTCTTGACTTATCCTTCATTGTCCCTGACTTCTTCTTCTGTCTATCCACACTTGTATCCTGTGATCCAACTTTATTCTCACGCATTACTATTGACCCTTGATTTTGGGAAACAGTATCTCGTTTCGAAAGTTTTTCGACTCGTGTGTTGTGCTTGTGGACTTGTGTTGTCATTGGTATTTCAAGCGCTACATCTTGTGCTATATTGTACACAGCTGTATTGTCCTCGCCTGTTTTCTGCCTAAACGTCTTATCATTGCGCGTTTCTTGCGTGGGGATCTCAGACTTTTTATCTATATGAGACTCCACTTTATCGGATAGTTGTTCCAGATTATGCATCGCCGTCTCCGGGTACAACTCCCCTGGTACACTTGCAACAGTGTCGTGTTCAATATTTTGTATATCACGTTTTATTTTTCCCGGTAATTTGCAAGAAAGTAGTTTTAAAATTTTATCATTTGCTTCACCTAGACACAAGAAAAACAAAAACATTGTCACCTTTATTTTTACTTATTAGGAACAAATAAAAACAATAAAATGTTTGAAAAAGATAATTTCACATGTGCTAGATAAAAACATCTGCATAATTAAGACATCCAAGATGCTTTCTAATTAGCTATAAGTACAATAGTTTTTTAGAGCAAAAGCAAATAGCTAAGAACTTTTTCCTGTATGTATTTTATTATATCTTATTGGATAACTTCCATCTGAATAGATGAAAGTTAATGACTCATGCATGTCATATTAATTTTGTAAAATATATATAGTATATATAGTGTATTCGAAACAAAGCTGATATAAATGAACAACTTACCAGATTGGATATCTTCTTTATCGCCATTGTTTAAAGACCTTTTAATTCGTTGATCATTGTTTTCAGCAGATTCCAGTAATTGATAAAGTAATTTACGACCACCAGTATGCGCAGGAATCGCGTTTATTAACAAAACGAACAGCAATAAAAAAAGAAATTTCGGCGCAAAACGCCTTTCCATTGTACGCTTTATTGGTTCATTGAAGTGACAACAAAATACGAAGCAATTTTTTCGTCATTTAAATGGAAAATTGTTTGGTTTCGACAACTTATCGCGAGATCTTAATGGCGATTTATTTTACGGTTGAGTTGCGCTATGATGTCATAACAGGGGAATGTTTTATTTGTTAAAACGACCGTTAGATTTCCAGCACCTCCACCTGTTTTTGATCACCAAAGCACCACTGTGATTGGCTGAGGTATGATGCTGCCCATTGAACTGAGCTGTATTAACAAATACAGGAACTTTCTGCAGATGAGTTACAAAGTTATCTTCAACAACTTTTCTTACTAACACTTTGATATGTATAAAGTATTTTTCATTTAATCATTTAAAACAGTAAGAGAGCGTCGCAAAATTGTTACTGTCTTTATCTGTCGGTAACATTCAGGCATGCATATATTGTGAAGCTTTTGCAGAAGTGTATACCGACATGCAAGTCTGCTAAGTTGCGAAACTAGTTTTTGGGAATTGGTGATAATTTTTTAACCAAAACATATTTTTCTTATAGTAAGGTTTTAAAGAACGTCTCATCACAATCTTTTCTTTCGTCCCTCGATATGAGAGACAATGAAAGTTGCAGCTTTTCCAAATATTATCGAAATAGGTTCGAGTTTTGAGGAAATGTTTGGCTGATATATCTCTATCAGCTTTAGAAGTAATCTTTGAGCATTGCACATTATACGTTTTATCATTTGAAAACTGTAAAGGGGGAAATTTGAAGTGCCTTACACTCTTCACATAGCTAGTTTTGCAGGAATCAAACTACACTCAAGGTCTGAAATTTTTCACTTTCTTCGCATGCGTAAAGTGGGAACAGTATCAAGGGAGTACATCATTGGTCAAAAGTCATTTACGATAATTTCTGGTGACGAAGGAACAATTATAACCAAAGAGCATCTTAATAAACTTACCACGCCCCACGTGACACAATATATCAGTCTTTTTCTTTTGGTCTGTGGCATACCATAAGATCAAATAACGTAATCTAAAATAGATTGTGAAAATATATGCTTAGTTTCGATGTTCGTTGCTGTTCATCCAAACTTAGTTCAGAGGCAATTATATATAGGAGAAAATGTCCTCATGAGAGAAATATCCAGTGGCATAGCCAGGACCTAACTTTTGGGGGCGCAAATACATTTTAGAAAGGTCAGATGGCATGCTCACTCTGGAAAATTTTCAGTTTTCAAAGGGAGATGCCCCCCCCCCAACACATTTCTAGCCGGATTTCAACGTTTTAGAAATGTGGTTTTCAAATGATTCGGGGTAAGGCCCCCCCTTGCCCCCCTTTGGCTACGCCCCTGGAAATATCCGTATTAGAGGAGTGTTCGTATGAAAAAACAAGCCAGTATTAGAGAGATATCCGTTTTAGTGAAAGAGGTTTGTATTGGAGGGAACACTGAATCCGAATAATATCAGCATTAGTAGAGAGATCTTTGTTTAGAGAGAAGTTTAACTCAATACTGTATTCGACGTTTCAAACTTGCTACAAATATCAATTATTGCGTAGGAAACATAACTATCTTGTTAACCTATAACGATAAACTGTCTAGTCGATAAAAATACTCGGCAACTCTATCAAGTGCAGAAGAAGGTCAGTTGAGCTTTATGTTTAATAAGCATAATCTGTTTTTCAAAATTACTTCGGTTTAATGAACTATAGACTTGTTCATATGATCAAAACCTTTTTAATTTAAAGAAAATCACTCTTCAAAACATGACTTTTACCCGCAAATTTGTCTACTGTTGAAGAAATATCATTGTAACAAAACAATCTGGCAGGTTGGTGGCAAGACTATATGCCACAGGTGGCAAAACTTGACTGTTGAAACTCTAACACGACATTTTGGGAACCTTCAATAAAAAGACTTTGTAAAAACATTCAAATTTCAGGCATTTTCCCCAATAAGGTACGAAAACAAAACAATTGTGTATTTTTAAAGTAGATGAATACTTAAAGTTTTATTCTTTAAATAGATTTGTGATTTTAAACAACCTAATTTGTCATTACAATTATGTTCGATCCTTTACTGGTATCTATTTCGATTGTCGTTGAAAACTTATCATAACAAAAAAGCATAGATTTCTGACACAGTACACCAAACTATATATTTTCAGCATACAAAACTATACATTTTCGAATGAAAATGAATATGTAGACAAAGTGCTACATTATAATTTGATATAATCTATAAAGCCAGATGCCATTACTTTGAAATTATCAAGTAGTTAATTGACACTTTATTCGTAACTAAACTTTCTCCGATCACTATCTCGTCTAATGTTCAACCAAACTTTGTTTACTTGTGTTTATTTGAAAATACTTTTAATTAACTTGTAAAGTTTGTTCATCTTAGACAAGAAAGTACATTTAAACTTCTAAAGAAAAATTTTATATTGTAACTGATTTGCCTTTGTGCATGGGAACAGATAGATTGATAATATGGTTTCGCATTTTGCATACACGCTGATCAGTCTACGCATGATGCACGGCATTGAATTTACACAAAACATGCGGTCTACTTTAGTTCCAAGTTCACATAAGAAAAGACACATCATTCATGTAATTAGTTGATAGTTTGAACTAAACCTGTTTCCTTACATTTTGTTTTCCAGCCAAGCTCTGGAGTGAAAGGCAAGAATTATGAAAAGTTCTCTTTCACTACTATGTCTTTTTATCGCTGCAGCGCCACTGGTTCAGGGCGCAGCGCTGAACGTAGTAAAACGAGAGCTAAGAGAAAGACACGATGGAGTGAATGTCATCAATAGCAAGCCAATTGACGAAAGTGCAGCGGCAGCATCTAACTCAGTCAAACATGAATGGAGCACTAGAGACAGCGAGTCAAGTACAGGCGATAAAGAGTCAGATAAGTACGAACTTCAATCAGACAGTAGTGACGAGGAGCCGAGCACTCCCGAAGATGAGTATAATAATAAGGACAATCAAATGAATAGCAAAAAGAATGATTTGAAAACTAGCTATTATAAGTCGCATCGTCACGAAGATGAGACGGAATCCAATGAAAGTAATGATGCTAAAAATGCGTTGCACTCTGCCGAAAATGAGCCGACAACGTCGGCAGATGAGTGGAGTACCTCAGAGAATAAGCCAACTAGCTCCGAGGACGAATCAAACGCCTCCAAAGATGACTCAGTGTTCGCAGAGAAACGTACATCGAAGAAGAGCTCCAAGAAACGATGGTACGGTCACCATGGCAGTTTTGGAGATCCAGCATTTGGTCAGGGGTTTGCTACCGGGCCACCTAGTCTCGGGTTATCTATGCATAACCATCTAGGCCACGGGCTGAATAGGCATGCTAGTGCAGGAGTCATAGGGCATGGATTTCCACTAGGGATGGGATTTCTCGTAGGTTATGGGTATATTCCCTTTCACTCCGGATGGGGTAAGCATATACCAGGCAGGTTCTACCGTAACAAAGTCCAAAAGAATGAGAAAAAAAGAGCCGATAAGAGATCTCTATGGGGTTTACCTCTGGATTACGCACCTGGGGTGTACCCTGGGTGGTTGCCTAGCAACTTGGCTTTGGGCACCTCCACAGGTTGGCCAGGATGGGGAGGGTTCTGGCAACGAAACCAGATTCCTGGTGCAAAGAAATGGTATATTCCCTTCGGTGTTGGATATGGTAATGGTTTCGGCCTTGTCTTCCCGGGATATCCTTTCAGCTCTCCTTTAAAAAGCTGGAATCTTGGAGCACCAAACCAAGTAACTCTCCAAAACTACATTAGAAAAGCTGGGTTGAAGCGAGATGGAGTAAATAAACGATTCTTTGGATTGGGTTGTGGATTAGGTGGATGTGGCCTTGGTTGTGGTTTAGGAGGTGGTTGTGGATTCGATGGATTTGGGCATGGACTTTTAGGGGTAGGGCTAGGAGTAGGTATGGGTTCATGTTGGAATTACGGAGGATGTGGAGGTCCTTATGGTCCTCTGAGTTTTGGAAACTGGGCGGGAGACCTTGGGTGTGGTGGTTGTGGCTGGGCTTACAAATCAGAAGTTGACAAAAGCGGTAAAACCAAACGCAATCTTGTGTACGTTTGTAAGAAAGACAACGATGGAAAAAAAGCAAAGCGCTGCTATGGAAACTGGCCAGGTTATGGTGGCTGGGGAAGCTTTGGAGGTTTTGGTGGTTTAGGTCTCTTTGGTGGCCTTGGTGGGTTAGGAGGTTATGGTGGGTGGGGCTACAATAATCTTCATGATGGGTTTGGAGGGTTCTCTCATGGGGGGTACCCTGACTTTGCCTCATTTGGATGTGGATTAGGCTGCGGTTTAGGCTGTGGTGGATGTGGGTTTGCTTATAAGAATAAAATTCAAAAAGACGGAAAGACAAAACGGGAACTAGTTTATGCATGTGATAAGAATAAGAAAAATGCTAAAAGATGCTATGGGTTGTTGGGTGGCCCTTTCCCATGGGGTGCTGGGTATGGTGGTCTAGG
>JAOBYK010304139.1:0-19284 GCA_025434845.1 Phenganax subtilis | reverse complement strand
ATCAAACCACTCGTCGAGTCTAAGGCAAATGGAATCTGGTTTTCACTGCTAAAACGGTATGTTATTGTCGCATCTTTATCATCATCAGTGGCGGTTAATGTTACCACGGCTGTATTTGGTTCAGAGCTGTCCGGTAGGCTAATGTTTTTTTCATTCGAGCTAAACTTAGGATCATTGTCATTCTCATCCAGAACAAGAATTGAAAGGTCGATTTTGGCTGAACGAACAGGATGTCCTGAATCACTTACTTTGATTGTCAACTCGTGTACTTCTTCAGATTCGCGATCAAGTGGCCTTACAGTAGACAATATACCAGTGCTCTCATCAATTTTGAAATTTCCAAAAACATTACCTTTTTCAATGGCATAATGCAACTGAGCATTCATTCCAGCGTCAGAATCTTGGGCAACAATTGAACAAATAAATCCAGCAGGAAGATTCTCAATCACTTTCACATTATATTTCTTGTGCATGAATTGAGGAACGTTGTCGTTTTTGTCTGTTACACTGATTATTACAGTTGCACTGTCAGTGTACAAAGGATAACCATTATCCTGCACATAAACAATGAGTTCATATAATTCCACCTTTTCTCTGTCTAAAGGGGAACTTGTAGATATTTGACCGCTCGTTTCGTCAATAATGAATAGGTCATCAGCGAAACCTGGCGGTAGGCTGTAGTTCAACTGGCCACTATCAAGATCTGTCGCTTGAACTTTTAAGACATTATTAGTGCCACTATTTTCTGGTACAGCCACCTTGTAAGTGTATCTTGAAAACCGTGGCATATTATCGTTTACATCTTCTACAGAAAGTGTAAAAGTTATTGTTGAAAATAGCGGAGTTGATCCTTGGTCGGAAGCTTTGATCTTTAAATGATAAACATCAACTTTCTCTCGATCAAGAGGTTTCATGAGAATTAAAGAGCCCCAAAGTGGATCTAAATGAAACATCTCTTGTTCATTGCCTTCAAGTAAACTAAATGTCACATTACCAGCCTGATCTAAGTCTTTATCTTCAGCCGTGAAGTAAAAAACTGTAAAGTTTACTGGCTCGTCTTCCATTATAAACGACTTATTTCGTGAAGTGAAAACTGGTGTACAATCATTTATATCCGATACAAGAATTACCACGGTCACTGTATTGGATTTCTGTTGGGAAACGTCCGCAGCCTGATCTACAGCTTTTACAACAAGTTTGTATTCGTTCACATCTTCCCTATCTATATCCACATCTGTAGATAACTGAGCTTTAAATGGGTCGATTTTAAACGCAGCGGTGGGTAACTGACGTTCAATAGAGTACACGATCATGCTATTTATTCCCGAGTCTTTATCACTTGCTAGAATGGGTTTATAAACTTCGGTTCCCCGTTCGACACCTTCAAACACATGTGTGAAAATTGGATTTTCGTCAAAAATTGGTCCATTATCATTTGAATCAAGAATATTGATGTACAGACGAAGAATACTTTTCTTGGGGTTTTCTTTAGCATTATCAGACGCCTTAATTCGAAGACTGTACTGTTTGGTATGTTCATAATCTAGAGTTTTATTCAAAATGACTGCTCCAGTATTAACATCTATTCTGAAAACTTGTTCTCCCGACACCTTCGCGATGGAGTATATTATATTCCCGTTTTCATCTTTATCTTGATCAGTCGCATTCGCGTGGTAAACTACCGAACCAACAAGTGTTCTTTCCGAAATATAGATAGTGTCATTTTTTACTTTAAATTCCGGTTTGTGGTCATTAACATCCTGCACAGCAACAAATACTCTACTAATTTGATCTTTTGGAGGGTGCCCTTTATCACTTGCCACAATGCTCAAAACAAAATAGTCTTTAATTTCTCTATCCAGTGATGCAACGATGGAAATGTACCCAGTTGTCTCGTTTATTTGAAACATTTCTTTGCCACCTTGAGAATTTCCAGTAGAAAGGTAATAGATGACCTCGCCATTTTGTCCTTCATCACGATCCTCAGCTTCAACTTTTGCTATTTTTGTTCCTTTGACTACATTTTCAGAAACTTTGACATAATATTCACGTTTCGTAAATTCTGGAGAATTGTCGTTTATATCTCGGACACGAATATTAATTATCACTGTGGTATGCCTTGGTTCAACTCCTTTATCTGTGGCTTGCACTTGAACTCTGTACACAGGAATCTTCTCTCTGTCGAGTTCAACAATGCTAAAAAGTTTTCCAGTTTTTAAATCTATTTCAAAAGTGTCAGTATAGTTTACCAAACTATATTCAATTTTCGAATTATTACCGAGATCACGATCCTTTGCTTCAAGCTTGCCTATAAATGTTCCAGGGCTATTATTTTCTGTGGTCTCAAATGACAACTTTGATGTGAAAAATGGTGCTTCATCATTCACATCCGTGACATCAATTATCAATTTTGCAGGGGCTGAGATTTTGAATGGATTTCCATGATCTCCAGCTAAAATATAAACTTCATGTCTGTCCTGTTTTTCCCTATCCAATTGTAGTTTGAGAGTAAGAACACCATCATTACTCAGCTCAAAATTATCTGGAGTTATGCCGTCAAATTTATACCACACTCTACCATATTCACCACTGTCTTTATCCACTGCATGAAAAGTATAAATAGGTGCATTGACAGGAAGATCTTCACTTACAGCAACACTTGCATTATGCAGGACTGGAGCATTGTCATTTACGTCAATAATGCAAATGTTAACATGCAATAATGATGACATCACGGGTCGGCCAGAATCTGACGCATTCAAAATCAGCTGATACAATTGCACTTTCTCAAAATCAACAGCTGCATTTAGTGATAAAGAACCAGTTCTCGCATTCAGATGAAAAACTGAGTCAGGTCCTGAGGCAATGCTGTACATTACTTTACCATTCAAATCACTGTCTTTATCAGAAGCACTGAAGTTATAGAACGCAGCATGTTCACCAACAGGATGATTTTCATAAAGCCCAATACAATGGTTGTCATCATTCCAAATTGGTGAGTTATCATTAATATCAGTAACAACTATAGTTACATTGACATAACCAAAAAGAGTAGGAGTACCATGATCTTTTGCTTCAACCAATAACTCATATTCTGCCTGGACTTCATGATCAAGGTTAGCCACAGTAAATATTGCACCAGAATCATTGACTGAAAAGTATTGACCAGCCACCAAAGTTTTTATAGAATAACTAACTATTCCACCAGATCCTTGATCATAACTCTTAGCCACTACAGTACCAACAAAGACAAATTCACCACCATTTTCTTTGACATAAAAAGTATACTTCTCTTTCTGAAATACAGGAGGATCATCATTGACATCTTTGACTAGGATTTTAACAGTTGCTAAATTGGGAGATGTTAAACCACCATTATCAATAGCACGGAATGTTAGAACATATCTTTCCACCTTTTCTCTGTCCAACTTTTTATGAATGCTGACCTGACCATCACTTTTATCCAGAGCAAATGTTCCATCATCATTTCCGGAATGTATTTCATAAGATATTGAAGCATGCCAGCCAATATCAAAATCGTTTGCTTCAAGTTTAACCAAGTTTGAACCAATAGATACATTCTCAAACACTGTGTAATTGTAGAAGTCAGTCGTAAAGAATGGTCGATTATCATTAACATCATCAACTAAGACTGTCACCTTAGCAGTACTCTGCAAGCCATCCTCATCACTAGCGATAACACTAAAATTGTATGTGCTAATTTTTTCTCGATCTAACTTCGCAAGAGTAGTTATATTGCCCGTAGTACTGTCTATAGTGAACACATTTGCAGCAGGATGGCTGAGAGAAAATACTATATGTCCTCTGGATGTAAGATCAGGATCCGATGCATTGACTTTGCCCACAAACTCTCCAGGCACTAAGTTTTCAAAAACTGTCATTGTGTAATGTGACATTGAAAACTGTGGAGCATTGTCATTTGAGTCAACAATATGCAATACAACTGTACAGTTTGCAGAAAACCTACCATCATAAGCTTGAATAACAAGAGTAACTTTATCAGATTGCTCCCGATCAACAAAAGAAACTACATAAATAACTCCAGATGTTGAATTAATTTCAAACCATGACAAATTATTTGCAGGCATAATACGATAGGTTATATTGGACTGAGAAACATGATCTTTATCAGCTGCATGTACAGTAACAACAGATGCGCCAGAATTTGAAGGTTCTACCACATTGCCAGTATATAAATCTTGGTCAAATTTCGGAGGGTTGTCATTGATGTCCCCAACTAGTAATGAACCAGAATTTTGAATTCGTCGAGAAGGTTTCCCATTATCTGTTGCGGTTACAATTATGTGGTAACTCTGCTGACGCTCATAATCTAATTTAGCCTTCAAATACACTTCATAAATATCAGTTGAAATTTTCACAATGGAAAATACATCCTTAGGATCCAAACTCACATTTAATTTACCATTTTCTCCAGAATCTTTATCATAAATTTTAATTCTTGCCACTCGAGAATCAACTTTGGCATCCTCATCAATTGGATAGAAATGAAATGTACCAATTTCAGGATCATTATCATTTTCATCTCGAACATAAACAGTTGCATCTGCTGTACTTTGTTTAGGATTTCTTCCCTTGTCTGTTGCAACAACTTGCAATCTATAGTTCTTGGTCTTTTCAAAGTCTAATTTCAAGTTTGTTACAATATGTGCAATGCGTCCCTTCTGGTGAATGCTAAAATATCTACCAGGATCATATGGCAAATCATGGTTCATGGTGTATACTACTTCAGCATTTTCACCCCCATCACAATCAGATGTTGTTATGTTCAAGACTCTAGTTCCTTGCGGAACACTTTCAGAAACATCAGCAACATAACTTGATCTTGAAAACCGTGGAGGGCAAGTATTATAGTCCTGAACAATAACAGTCAATTTCATGTAACTTATTTTCCTTGGGCTACCATTATCGGAAGCAGAAATGTTCAAAACATATTTATGCACAGCACTCCAGTTCAGTTTTTTTGCTAATTCCAGTGAAACAGCATAGGACTTGTCGTGTTTCTTGAGGACAATTTTGAATGCAGAACCAACATTACCAGATAAAATTCTCACACTATCATTGCGTATACCATTCAATCCTTCATCTTTGTCAGCCACTTGTAAATCAAGGTTGTAAATATGACCAACATCGTATGCTTCAGAGATTGTCACTGTCTTGTTGGAAGTTGAAAATATAGGAAATTCGTCGTTAATATCCTTCACCTGTATTTCTACGCGAATGTTTTTAGAGGTATGTGTTATTGCAACAAACTTATACGATGATTTATCTTCTCTGTCCAAAGTCACAACAGACTTGATAATTCCAGAGGTTTTATTAAGAAGAAATTTATCAAAAAATGTCAGTGGGTACACAGCAAGAATTGTTGAGTTAAGATTCCCAACAACATCACCAGGAGCATTTCCTTCGTAAATAACGAATGTCGTCTTCGCAATTGAGATATTGATGAAAAGTATAAGAACAATAATACAAGCAGCAATTTTATTGACAAGTAATTTCAAATCTCGCATGGCTCAATGTTGTTGCTGTCATTCATAAAAAAAAGCTAACCAATACTCCACACGCCTCTTAAACATATGCAAAAAACTACTTAAACGAGTAGATCAAAACATGAACGAGGCTTCGAAGTACAAGCCTTAACAAGCTATTGTTGACACAAAAAATACATGGAAAATTACGCTGTCGAGCACAAAATATCTTTTAAATCACATTTTCTTGCTCTGAGAGAAATCCGAGTGAATCCCCAGTCGTACTTGAACTGCAAACAACATAAAAGTGTACAAAATCTCTTCTTAAACGCCGTTAAAATTGCCCAAATTTACCATAATAATCACGATCGCCGAAACGTTTGTTCGGCACAATGTCAGCAATGTTTTCGCTGATCACGTGATCACTATATGACAGGAAATAAAGGAATAATTTTAATTGCAACAAAGAGCAGTTTGAGAGGGTGCCTGGAATGCCATTTGTCTATGATTGGTATTGATTGCTTGCAATTATTTCAACTGCACATCAACTCACGCGTTTAGTTATGTCTGCTCTTTTATTTAAATATGCTTTAGCGTATTTCAATGTCGTATATTGCGCTTCAGGTAATAAACGAAGTTTTACAAAATGTCACCAGAAACTGGCAGCGCTTGACCCCTGAAGAGCTTTTTTCCTGTCGCAGCCTTTGAACTGGATTCCCCTCTCAAGAAAACAGACTTTGCGTTGCTCTTTGGCGCTACCATATCCTGTAAAACTCTGTAAACACCGCCATGATTTAAACAGTCTGAAATTTCTAGTTTAACAGCGCGTTTACTTATAAACTACATGCAAAACTGAGGGGCTCAGTTGAAGACGAGAATGACTGGTATGACACGAGTCACCATACAAATGTATGTGTAATCACAAGAATATATCCTGTTGCTACACACAAAGAAGTTTGTTACACATTCGCACGCTCCACTAGTATGATCTTTCGTTGAAATGTTTCCAATACTATTTACTTATAACGTGCGTAAGAAAGCATAATTTTAAGTCCCAACGAAATACAATATGTCAAGCAGAATCAAAATCTATTGTATCTGGCTTCATTTTCTCTCGGAAATGAAAATGGACGTGTGCAAACAAAACAGTTGACAATAAAAATATGCATTGCTGACTTACTGTAAAATGGTATAACTTTGTAAAAGTAGAACTCAGGAACCATTTGTTCGAAGAGCGCCACACGTTGAGCTGACAAGTTTATACAGTTGAAGTTTTAAAGCGATGTTCATTTATGGCCTTATCATTTAGAAATATAAAGGGAAGTTAAACTACGTAGTAAGACACATCGCAATGGCTCTCGCTTCACTACTTTAACTGAAATATTACCAGAAAAGTCGCAACAGGCATTCGGAATGTAAGCGCCATCCTGGAAAAAGCTATACTGATAAGCGCTGCACGGATGCAATAGAAGGTTCGAAAAATTAAAGCGGCGACACTTACAAATATGCTAAACAGTTTTTGGATTGGCTCATCCACACACGCCGGCGATTTTTGCTGCGAAAGTTCTCCACTCCACGAGAGGGGACAACTGGGGAATATGCTTGATCCAACGATCGTTAATCAACCTAATTGATCACACTCGCTAAAGGGGAGAAAGATGGCAGTAAAATCGCCCGTGGGAAAAGGCCTTACGAAATAAAGCAAGTAATGGAGAGAAAATAGCATAAATGTTGTTATCTACTCCCACGAATAATCCCTATAAACCACATCATGTACAGATAAGATTTATTTCAGTACAGCATAGTACAATTGGTACTATTAAATTGAAAGGCTTACTTCATGAGAAACTGTTATTCACTTGAATACAAATAGTACATAAATAGAGACATTTCAGATTGACGTCCACGGCGAACCACTGACTGCAAACGGCAAAGTTTAAGTCTCATATCAAAGCCAACTATGTCAGTTGTTCGATCTCACGGGAATCTATATACTTTATGCATAGTTGACACAATATTTCAGAACGGGCCTTAAATTTTTCCAAAAGGACCGGAGCCTCCGAGGGGGCTAGACCCTCAGGCCCTTGCTGGTTAAAGCACTCGGCCTGATATCTCAACATGTATTCATTGCAAAAGAACCACTTCCAAACGATGTAAATGTTGGTGATTCTTATATGAGAGGTTTACAGAGACGAAATAATGCAACAAACCAGGGGCCGGTTGTACGAAGCCCGTTTAGCTTAAACGGTGGATAAGCCAGAATTTAAAAAGACTTTCTCATATATTTTAGATCTTTTAAATCCAACCTTATGTGTTAAATCAATAATTAGATACATAAATATTGTTATCAGTATTCAGTTGTAAAACTTTCAGTTCGGTTGCAAAAGGAATGTATATGATTCATATTTTGACCTTATCCACCGTTTAAGCTAAACGGGCTTCGTACAACCGGCCCTAGTACTATTTTGAAACTGTTTTCGTCTGACGGGACCAAAATCTACCGCAAGCCATATTGTTCAGCATTTTAATGAATTTTCCCACGCATTTTCATTTGATCGCGTGATAATTTTCGAAACGAAATACGAAGAAAATATAGAAATCCCTCAGGGCTTTTTGATTAATTAGAATCGAGAATGAATGGTGAATGTATGATAATATAGAGAGTCTAATAGCTGTGGTAAATGTTATATGGATAAGACAGCGGAACCTTTAAATAATTTACATCATGGGACGACGTATGTGTTATAAATCAAAACCCTTCCCAAGCCTCAGACTCTGCTCTAACCAATTTTCAGGTTTAGCAACGAAAGAAGCGATTGCTCATGCCCAGGAGCATTGCTATATCTTCTTGAGTAGCTATACTGGTTTTGATGAGAATCGCTAGGTCTATAGATACGTCTTACCCAAAGAATAAGATATTTTGCTAATAAAAGCAGCTTCACACCTTGAAATTTGCTCCAGTTTTTTGTTGTTCTGACTGTCCAGGATACAGAGGTAGAGTTTGCTGGAAATCGTCAAGTGGGACTCAAATTGTTGTCCGCTGTTTGGAGGTATCTGTTGTTTAGAAGCCTTTATAACAGACTAGCCTTTTTTGGAGAGGAGTCCGTTGTTGGTGAGTTCGCTAGTACTGGTTCAACTGTAATTATGCTCTGGTCATTGTTGACCAGAGCAATAAAGGCTACTAAACTAAGTTAAACATTTCACGTGTTCTTTGTCAGTTGCAAGATGAGAGAACGGGTTCTCCTTGGCCCACATAGTCGCATTATTCAGCGACATCAACGATTCATCGTCTTCTAAAACAAACACTGGCCTCTAGAAAAACACTTAACATTTTAATCTTGCACCTAGGAGGCCTTTTCGTCCGGATAATGGGCCATTAGGAGTTTACATCATAGGCATTATTTGCGAAATCTAATTAAAGTTGGAGTCTCACCACCACCAAACAACATGAAACCCGCAAGCATGCCTGTTTAAGTAACACAGTTAAGTAACACATACCTCAAGATCGAGCCAGGTTCTTCAAAGAATGTGGTGAGCGAAACGATGGGTGTGCAAAGGTGTTTGAGAGTTCGAAGATTATCTCTTAGCTCGCTACTTTATTAAATGAGCCTGCATGAAAACGAGGCTGTTTGGCTGATTAGATTAAACACGACTGAAGAATTGAGTTTGGTTCGTGCAATTATCTTTAAGCACCGAAGTACCCAGTAACCCTAAACAACTTTGACATTATATACATGTCAAAGAAAATATAGCTACTGTTAAAACAGTGTGTCAGTGGTGATCATTAGTTAAGTGCAAGGTTGACTAAATTTGATCCAAAAAAGTCGCCGATTGGCACATCACTGCGCTATTGGTGGCCTCAAACTCGGCCTATATTCACATATAAAAATTACTGAGCATGGAGAATTCAAACATGTACGTAATAAGTATAAAGTGAGACTGATAGTTCTCTAATAGATAAGAATAGCACCATGAAAAGCCGGAATGTATAATTTCTGTACTATGCATGAATATAATAGTAGGCTTTGCCATTTTTGTGGCTATCACGTCTCGGACGCCATATAATCAGCGAGTGATTGCTCGAGTGAGTGCTTGCTGGAATGGACTTCGCTTTTGCGCCATTGTTATGCGAAATCACTATCGGTGAGACAAATGAGCGACGCAAACTTATCGTATGAGAAATGGTATGACATACGCCCAATAGAAAGTAAACTTCCGTAATATTCAGCACCTTTTTGTGGGCTTATTATACAGAACGTTCTAGCGTACATACAGGCAGTTGTCAAAAAAAGAGCCCCTAGAGGAAACACGTTATAAGTATTAATTATTGCCAGATTGTGTAAAGTTATCTCACAATTTTTGCAGAAACATTTGTATTATAAAAAGCTAAAATGTCAAAGTTATGCAGAGTAAACAAAGATGGGAAAGTAGAAAAAAGAGTGTGGAAAATGCGAAGAAGAAGTTTGGAAGAAATTGGCGAATTGTTGGTTGTATTCGAGCTGAATGGAGTGCAAAGAAGATTGCTGTCCAGTTTTCCTTAAGCTACTCTTGGGTAAAGAAACTTTTCCATCAACTAAAGCATGGAGAGAACGGCGAAGGAAAAGCTGGTTCTGGTAGACCACGGACCCAGATTATTTAATGAAACTGGTGACAAGTATGCCAAAAAGATGTGAAATGGTTATTAGAAACCGTGGCTACCCCATTGACTACTAAATGATTGTTGTTTTTTTTATCAATTTTTCACATTCAGTGACATAGACATAAAGAAAAAAAGCAATTATTCTGTGATACACTGATTAGTGTAATATCATGTAAACAGTCAATACAAAATATTTTATGACAAGTAGTATGTACAAACGTGTTTTAACTTGGGGGGCTCTTTTTTTTTGACAACCCCCTGTTTGTAAAAATGTTTTACTGGAACTAAGGTAAACAGAATGTTTTTCCTAAAAATTCCTTCCTATCCTATTCTACCCTATTCATGGGACTTAAGTAGCCTTATAGCTTGTACAGACGCATTGACTGGCTGTGAGAATATGACCACTGTAATTTAGTATATTTTGCAATGTGTGTAGGCAATGTCATTTTACCTTGATTTGTTCTCCAGTGAGAAGGATGGTTTAGCATTTGAATTGTGCAGGAGATGCGAACCATGGCCAGCCACTCTGTCTATGTCTACACCATCCTCGAGCTTATTTTCACAAACGCTTATTGCAAAAGAAAAGGATACTTTACGATGCAGAAGTTGACTCCGTTGTGTATACATCTGTTTTCGCTTGTTTCTTCGAGCAAAATTCATCAATTCGAGCAAAATGCACTCAATTTTATCCCACTAGAGCCAAGCTTGCTTTAATTTTTCGTGAGAACTGGAGCAAAAAAATGAATTCGACAGCAGTTAAGCTAGAAAGGCACTACCAACACGAAAACTCACTGAATGTCTCAAAGTTCTTAAACTCCCAACCGTCTTGATCTATGTGTATAAAAAAAGTTAACCGAGCATTGGCAGACTGCTGCACACCACTGAAATATTGAATGAATATATTCATGTTGTTTACGCGAAAGAAAGAAAAACTAATTTCCTCTAAGAAGTGACCGCGAGTACTCTTCCAACAAGACGTATTGGTCCAGACTGCATTTTTCTATCACCGGGATTTCGCTCAAAAACAAAGAAAATGAATTAATAAGCTGCAGTTGCATTTCAAATTATCAGAAATCTTACAAAAGGATAAAGTTCGCCAAATGACACTTGCTTTATAGGAATACTCCCATACGCTATGAACAAGTCAATTCAAGAGAGGATTACGTTGGAAGTCAAAATACACATACATGAAATATAGCCATCGCAGCCGGGAATCGAATACAAATCTCCGATTCGGGTCCTTGGTGCTCTGATCACTGAGCTACTGAAACACGCGGCTTAAATGGCCAGAACTCTCACATATGTGCAACGCCACCACACGCAAGCCTCTTACAAGGCAGATATCTCATCTACCAGAGTGGAACCTCTCAAGCAACGGAGATACTCACAACTCTTGTGTGCTATTGACAAACGTCCCAAAATTTGAGGGTTGAGGGATGTACCAACGACTGGGAAACGTACTAAAATGCAAAATTGTGGAATACAGCCGATTCCGGTTGTGCATGGTAGACGGAGAGCGGACTACGGATTACGGATTACGAAGTACAGATTACGGAGTGTCGCGATTCAACTAGACAATCGATTTTAACAAGACTCCGCGTTATCTACCATGCCAGTCACCATGCGAATGCGGCAACGTGTGAACGGGGGCAGACGGGGGCTAAATGCTGTAGATCCCAATCCACTTACCTCGTGTGATCGAAAAGCAAAGCTACAAGTGGACTATATATTCTTTGTATTGCTTTTAATGCTCCAATATACGCACTGAGAACAAGCGGTTCGCGCTTTTGCCTAGGAAAACATTTCTACAATTATATCCAACACAATTAAAATACAAATTTGAATCAAATTAGCAGCAAAAAAGTAAGGGAACCATTCCAATAGCAGTTGCGTCTTGTCTACATGGATGGGGGAAAACAGAAAACAACTTTTGATATATTTTGCAGTCAATGTTGAAAAGGGAAAAAATTGTATTCTTGCATGATACAATAGGTTCAAACTAACTTGAATCCCGTTTGCATCTAACTGTAATACAGCTTTTTAATTGTACTCGGTTCACTTCTACATAATCTTATAACGTAATCGGTTTTTTTGTGTCAAAGTCATTCAACTTCGTTCCCAGGGCCCTTCCATCTGCTTATGGCGGTTAGGAAAGACCCTGGAGGCTGCTCCATTCACTGTGCAGAGTAGTCTGGATTTCACGAACACAATGGAGTGACATATTCCTAACAGTTCTGATTACATCAAGTTTGAAGTAGGGGCAGCTTGGAACGCAACATGTGACACTGCCGATTTTCACGTGATTGAAAATGCTTAATACAGATAATGTGCATTAATTTACACCACATAGGGTGTTATTTTAAGGAGTTAATCGTTATATATCGCTGTTTGTCTATAGTTTGCCATGTGAATGACAGGGTTAGGCAAGATCAGGAAGTAAAACGCCTGAAATGTTCATTTAGACAAGACAAAACAGAGAATTATTATACAGTGAATTATGTGAATGATTAATGAAATATAGTAACTCCTAGCTGTAACTTGCGGTTTCCTAAAAAACTGGTACCTTGTAAATGTAGAACAAATCGTTTCAAAAATTCATTTATACCATCGTCAGTTGAGAAATTTAATAATAATTGTTCAACAGTTGCATAAACCATTTACACCTATAGAATAATTTTTTAGAGCTATTTTGTATAATGTAATTTTAATGCTAGCACAATACATGTAAATATGACTTTCGATTTAGCTTAGATATATAAATCCAATGGTTGTAAGATTTGACGTATTTCAACCTTCTCGGTTGCAATGTCCTTTAATCATTAATAAAACACTATGCTATTCTATTCTATTCTAACAGTGTGTGCATTCCATTACCGTTTCAGAACAATGTTCCAAACGTTCTAGAACATTAAATGGAGCAAGCCCAAGGACTTGGCTGATCGTTCCTTACATCCTATTGGTGTTTCATCTGGCTCTTATTTCATAAAACTCGCATATAATTTAGAACTTGTAATAATTAGTAGCAGTCGTTAGAGCAACGATTTACCAAAACCGGTAGGAAGAACCACGACATCATAATCGTTTTTCTATCAATTTACAGTAATTTTAAAACTGAAAATTCGCCCGCCGTTGTGGAATCGCGTCCAGTGTACAGGCAACACATAATTAGTAAGTGAAACATGGACAAAACCACCTGCCCGTACGATACGCTCGAAATATCATGTACCTAAAGTTAGCCAATTACGTGAGAGTTTGAGTACTTGACTCTGATGTAATCAACGAACGTTTCTTGCGTTTCTTTCTCGGTCGTTGATCTAACCTTTACTACAGAAATCTCATCTTTCATAGATATTTAAAATTTCTCTATTTTAAATGAAATGAACATAATCTGATTTGTTTTGTACGAAAATTTCGTAAATGTGCTGAAACAAGTGGTGGAAAATTTGTTATTGGCAAGCAAGTGGCAGGTAAAGTCCTTATAGTACCGTGACCACAGAGTACGCGAGTACGCCTTACTGCATGTAATGATCATGGCCTCTGTTTTAAAATCATAATTAAGTTTTTTAGTACTAGGGGTATATATAAGAGTATATGACAGGAAAGTTTAGCGAACATGTTTCATTTTTATGCTAAAAAGTGGTCCAATCCACTCAGTCATTTGTGTTCACCAGTTTGCCTGTGTGTTCCCTTCGGAACAAGGTTTGCAATCATAACCGGAATAAACACCCTACTATAGCTTTAAATGAAATAATGACCATCTTGTAATCATTAGAGCTTATTATTATTCCAACTGATATTCACTATTTCTCCATACACATTCTTTCATTTTGATATACGCGCTTCTCCTTCACTCTAGAACCGAATCAGCTGGGGGATATTACAAAAAGCTGTACATATGAAACACTGTATGACTGTGGAATTGACGGAAACATTAGAATACACATAAATCTTATTATACATAAAGTTTACAGTAAATAGTAACAGCTAAATAATTTTCGAGAAGTAAACGTCAAGGGAAATAATAGATTAGAAGTATGATCCAAGTGCTGTGTTAAACGCATCAGACTTATACTAAACTTTGAACTTACTAATCTAGACTAAATTTGTGTGTTCGACTCAAAGATTAGTCCAACTTTACTTTGTCAGGATCGTTTATAAATAACCCTGGGTAGACTATTTTTATTCCGGTATCAATTGCGAACTTTGCTTCGAGGGAAATGTATTGCACGGGGAATCAACTGTGACAGGCTCTTAGAAAGGTCGGACGGAAGCTGGGTGACGGTTATCCAGGTCTTGTAAGCAAGCCCTAGAAATCACAAGAATCACAAACGGGCTACAAAATCATTATCAAACCTTCACATTATTCTAATTCCAAACACTGTACATATTTTCAAGATGTTTTTCTTCAACAAATACTGAAGAACATGAGAACGTTAATCCTACTTCTACTTCTTGATCTCCTGGCTTCATCGACACTTACTGGTAACTGTTTTAAAAATTTAAAAATTTATGCTCTGTTTGCTAGATTACAGCACTGTGTTGTCTGTAACAATTTGTATATTGTTTGTTTCTTTATTTTTAGCGAATGTCGCTAGAATCAAGAGAGGTGGGTACTAAAGCTACTAGAAACCACGTTGAGAAATTGCACTTTTCATGAACTGACTCTATACTGTGGCTATGCCTTCTTCCCCCTAAAGGCGGCTCTCCATTTACGCTATTACGCCGGCTGAAATTTAAACTATTACGAGTCTATTTGCTCGTATATCTTTAAAAAGCATAGCACTTAAAAAATTTAAGTGTTACGTACGTCCGTCCACGCGCGCATGAAAGAGACGACAGTGGAAAGCAGCCACAAGGTACATCTAATGGTTCACAGCCTCCATGGATTTAGTTATTCTGCCTGACTATAAAAAGCGATACCTACGAAACTGAAGGACACGAAATCAATTAATCCCGTCCTCTGCGCGTCTGCAATTTGCCCAATCTAGCTTCAGATATTTGAGAGCTTTGATATAGCTTTGATATTTGAGAAAACTCGATTATGATGATTGTTCGATAGGATTTCTCTCTCGGACTGGGGTTTGTCCTGAACCAAGTCGAAACTTCCAGAAACGTGATCGTCGTCTTAATTATTTTGGCACTGCAATCGTAGTGAAGAGAGGAAGCCACAAGGAAGTGACATGTTTGGAAAGTGAGTGTGTGGAGGACAGCCATTGTGATGCGGATAGAAAATGTTGTAAAAATCGTTGTGGTGGAATGGTGTGTACAAGATCTGGTGAGTTTTTGCGTGTTAATTGTTTGCAAACTTTCAAATTCAACACAAGTAACAGTATTCTAGGTAGCAACGAAGCGCTTTTCGATAACTGATTTCTTATTTATATACTTATTTAAACATATTAACCCTCAAATATAAACTTCAAAGTTCTCTCAAAACGTCACTATGTTGTCCTCCTCTTATGCATAGGTAAACATAACTATAAAGAAAACCACTGTTAGAAAGTAACTGCAAAGGCTGCGGCGATTCATGACATTAGTATTTATATATAGCTGTAACATTACAGCTAGCTCTCTATTTTTAAATTCGTCTCTACATGGTATAACCAATCACTGCGCTTGGTGCCTTCGACAAAGAATCTGCGGCTTTTCCAAGGAGCTCGAAGACACTCATTTAGATAACATTGAAATTAAACATTTGATTAGAAAAATTTTTAGCCTTGCTATAGGATCAACATACTACATTTCCTGCTGTAGAAACAAAGAAACACCAGACTTACTGAGATTCTAATGCCATATTGTATAGAGTGATGCATAATGATTGTATTGCAATTTACATTGTGCGTGTAATCCCACCCTCCATATTGCATAATATGTCAAGTAGCCGACTGTAAATTACTTTTGTTAAAGGGAGATTTACAGTTGTAAGTATATAGAAAACACTAAACAAAGTTTTCATCATTAGTATTTATTATTACTATGTTATTATTATTATTGTTGTTGTTGTTGTTGTTGTCGAATGTAATGATCTTCAATTCTATCACATGACGCTCAGGTAGTACATGCCATGAGGTAACACATCGCATGCGCAGATTCACATAGTCCAACAACTTAATTTTTAATATTTTTTGTAGTGCGGGATCCAGATCCTTGCGAAGTAAGTGGCTTGTAGTAGTTACATAACATAACGTAACATACACAGCAGGAAATGTGATGAAATTAGAAGATATCCATTTTCGCAGAAGCATACGGAAACGTAGGGGTGTTTTTGCTTTGTGAGCAGTAAAGCAGGATTATGACTTAGGCTTACTGCGTAGAATACAACGTTGTTGTTGTAAGAGTTAAGAACGAGCTTAGTAAGGTGTTTAGTAAAACCTGCTGGCGGAGTTACGAAATCTTCGTAGATTCTCTATCGTCGTCACTCTCATTTACCGTTCTTCAGGATTCCGAAGTACTAGCAAAATCTACTATTTTTAAATCGTACAGAATTTTGCTTGTCCACCACAACAAACATGTAAAATTCAACGAGTAAGATGCATTATGCCAGAATGCAAGGATGCGTACGCACTGAATCGGCCAACTTGTATTCCAGACAGTGAAGCCACAGGTGAGTTGGTATTTCTAAAGTAATACCAATCGGTAGTTATAAGTTATCGATATAGTTTCTTGCATGTAACAAGCTTGGAATAGTGCCAATCTAATGTTGCATTTCAATAGTCTTATGTGAAAAAAAAATCAGTAGAGTCTTGATGACCCTGTAGCAATTGACGCTAGACAGAGTAAAATAGCAAACAATTATAGGACCGGCACACTGTGTTACAACAACTTCAATAAGTTCAGGCAACATTTCTTTCGGCTACCACCAAAGTTTCCATTACTAATATAATACATCTTGTTTAGTTCTTCAAAATGATGATGATCGAGCATTAACTCCAGCACCAACCGCGCCGACTAAAACTACAGGTATAACTTTAAATTGTCTTGTCTTTCTAGTGTTTTAATGAAAGCCTAAGGCAACTGACAAACTCTCTTTAAATTTGCTTAATATGTCGACGTTTACTAAGCGCCTGGCCAGCCTTGCTTGCAATCATGTACGTAGTTTCGAGACTTAAGAAGCGAAATGGCTTGAATGTTAGATTTCTTGGGCAGTCGTTAACGAATTGTTCCAATAAGAATATCAGTTGCCATGCATAGTTACTTGCTTGCCCATCAATTACTTCAAAAATCCGACAATATTCTAAATTAATATTTTCCACGCCACAGATGCAGCCTCCACCACAGCTAGTGGCAACTACCAACAGTATTACAACGCTCAATATCAACAAACAAACAATGGTCAACAAATGCCAGCAATGAATAACTTTGTCTCAGCACCTCAAACAAGTTACGACGCAGCGGCTAACCAACAAAACGCATATTATTACGGACAAGAGTATAACTGGCAACAAAATAGCCAGCAAGGTTAAAAACTTTTTGCATCTTTCCTCTACTTTCTCTGGAGAGCCTGCGTGCACATACAACGATCTTGCACTTTTAATGGATTAGAGAGGTTGTTCAACCATAGCTTTTCCACCCACACTTAGGAAGCACAAACTCAGGAAAATTGGTGTTTCAGTACCATAGGAATGTATTCTATACGTGAGACTGAATGACTCAATGTGTATGTAATTTGTACAGTTTTCTACTATAAATACTGTGCTTGTCATACTGTTCACCTAAGTGCGTGTGCAGTACTATTTCAATGCTCGTAATATCGATTTTCGATTTCCATTCTTAACGTGTGCGATTTTTGAAGATTGAAAAACAAAAATGGGTACACTTCAAAACAGCATCCCCTCATCCTACGGATAAAACCGATCTAATGTGTAAAACTTTGTCACGCATCGCATATAAACTAACTTCTGCGTCCAAACACACAAATCCTGCCAGGCTCCAGGTCCGAACAGTCGTGAATCCCTCGCACGGGAATTCGTTGTGCAGGAGGCATGACCAGCCATAACACGACAATGTACTATGAAGTTTCGGTAATAGTTAAGTTAATCCTGTAATCGAATAATATTCCACTCTGACCAGCCTTTGTCACTCTTCGGTATAATCAAAGACAACGTTAATTTTGCACCTGAAGTGGTCTTACTATACAACTCTTTGTATCCATTGTCAAATCTGGACTCCTGGGCAAATGAGGTGAGTGAGGTAGTCGCCAGACTAGGTGAATCGTTTGAGGGATGCAAGCTTGCATTTAACTCATCGACGAAAAAACGGGTGCTACTTTCCATGCAGCAGACGCCACATTATTACAATGTAACAACAAAAATAATAATATTTTATTAATTCTCCCAACGGGCTTTTCAAAGTTAATCTAATACCTACTAATTAACACGTAAAATCCAAAAATTGGAATACCCAAATTACAATATAAAAATTTAGCGACATAACCATATATATTTAATAAAAACTAGGCGAATCTTTACATTTGGTTCTTAGTTTTTAAGACTCTTGAGAGCAGAACTCTCTTTCTCGGAATATTTTCTCAGAATAGCTAGCAAAGGTGTTTTGTTCTACTCTTGCTGTAGTTCCTGGAGAGACGTACAGTACATTGACCAAATACGCAGCTTGCGTGCAACTGGGACATGAAGTCACATGATAACTAAATGCTCCAAACTCGTTTCCCTATAGCAATAGGCAAAATTCACTTTAGCCCAAATCCTAGCACAATCAACGCTCGTCTTAAGTTATTTTGCAGTTGTACAGCTTGCAGATGACTAAGTGGACCATCCACACGACTGTAAATCATACGGTAATTAAAACTTAGCCGATGTTCGTTCTCATCGTGATAAATCTCGGTCAGTTTTATTTCTTTGACACAGTTCTTAGTCAAAGCAATCGCAGTAAGAAAGAACAGTTCTTGTGAGACTTCCTTTGAAATCCAAAAACTGATGTCATGGACGTGTTCAGGAGGAAAGAGGTTTTTCGGTGAATGCGCGAACGCGCTTTCCTCACCATCTTTCTACATAATTACAAACAAGATATACTATAGACATTCAAACGGTTCGTACCATGCCCCATAAATAAAGCCCCGTACAGACGGACAATTTTTCCTTGACAATTTTCCTTGACGACATCACTTGCTCGTGTGTACAGTGA
>JAOBYK010304028.1:0-12444 GCA_025434845.1 Phenganax subtilis | reverse complement strand
TTAATTCATGTTGCTTTAAAAAATGGTGGTGACTACTCATGCAACGAAAAAATTCAAAAATGTTTAGAAAATAGTTCTTTTGTTGTGTCAATTAGTGCGCAGTAGCATCTGTGAAGCGTGATAAGAAATGTTCGCAATGTGAAAGTGCAGTCACAGAAAAGAATGAAGTATATCAGGAATATTTGGAGACTCTGGATTTCTTATTTCCACCAGAAGTGAATAATGATGATGACTATCACCTACAGACTGCATCTGCTGTCACTGGCAACATTCATGTGACAACCTTGTCTGGGGAGTCTGCAACTCTCTCATATGATCCACTCAAGAAAATATCATGGCTGAAAAAAGAAGTGGAAGATAAGCTTAAGACTTCTCCTGAAAAACAACGCCTTGTGTACCAAAGCACAGAATTGAAGGTAATTATGTTTGAAACTGTTATAGTCAATGTAGTACATCTTAATTGCTATGACCAATGTTACAATCTGAAGATGTACATACTGAGTATTCTGTGATTGAAAATTTGCAATTAAATTAATTATAGATTCACTGTGCACTGCAGTAGATTTTCTTTCAATTAAAACATTGACTTGTTTGAATTAGGTGAGAAATAAAGAGGGCAGAGAGCTGACACTGAAAGACCATAAAGTTCCAGCAAATAGCACAGTGCATCTTATTGTTGTGCTCTGTGCTGTGCCAGATGAGCTGGATAATGTTGTGTTTGACTTTTATTGGGGATTACCGCCTGGCCGTCGTTTTGACTACTTGGATGTTTCGGTGTTGGTTTACAGTGGCAGTCACGATCTTGGTTACATCAACTACCGACGTCCTTCCTTGGCAATGTGCCCTGGAGTTCAACACTCTGGTCCTGCTGACATGAATTACTATTCACGAGAAGGTCGGCATCAAGTCAAAGTGAACTTGAAGTCTGTTCCACATCATGTAGATAAGTTAGTGTTTACATTGAGTGCATGGGCTGCAGCCTCTATTGCCGAGTATCCTTACTACAGACTCAAATTTTATGATGTCAATTTTCCTGACAAGCAATTGTGTAGTGATAAAGTGAGCCATCTGGAATATTACAAGTCTATAATTATGTGCAGCTTGTCAAAACGAAATGGGAGATGGGAGGCAATTAGTGTCAGGAAAGGTTCTGATGGATTTACCAGGAATTATAGTCCTTTGAGAATGAATATTTCTCAACTGATTCGAGATGGATTTGTTTAATATGAATTATAACTATATAACTCTGCATCAATGGAAGTAAAATCTGTAGCAGCGAATAGACATGAAGTGAAACTGATGCCCAACAACATGTTGTAAACGTGTATTAAACTAATCTCATTTGTACATACGCAGTGAGAAATATAATTTCATACAGAGACTGTAACTGTTTGCTATATAGACTATAATGTATAGTACAGTGATTCGTTTTTAGTAAAGTAGTGGTAGCCTAAATCATGTTTGAAGTACAATTTTTTCAAGAAGTTATAGTCCCAACCTAATACTAAGAGTAACCCGGTTCAACTACAATACTTCTTCAATGAAAAAAGCTTGGAACACAGGTTTATTTTCAATAGTTGAAGGTTAAAAGTACTATACCAGAGGTATGGTTAAATTTAATCCAAAACCCTTTTCCAGCAGACAATTTTGCGAAATATAGAAGAAAACAAACTCCGAAAATCAATATCTTGTAAACTCAAGAGATGAGTTGTTAAAGAACAGGACAGAATATTTAGAGTGATATTTCGACTCCATTTCAACTTCATTGTCAAACTGGAATATTTTGTCTTGAGTTTACAACATGTTGATTTTCGGCGTATGTTTTCTGCTATGGTTAAATTTCTCGTGCTTTTTTGGAAAAGCATTTACCGTATCTTTTAAGCTAGTGAATTAAGTGTTTTTTGAATTAGATTTGATCAAAATGCACCGTAGGGCGCCAGTGACTTGTTCTTATCCCTCTCTACAACAGCGTAACGGGGCCAGTGGTTTAAAAGGTGGCAGTGCTATCCACTGAATAATGATTTTTCGTAGCCTTCGGAAAATTTTCCATTGATCGTAACATAAAATTACGACTGATATCTATAGGTTAAACTGTATAATATTTATATCGTTGACCACAGTGCAAGTTTTGGCATCTGTTGCCCAATTTTACGAACGTTAAAAATCACTATCCAGTGAATAGCACTACTCACTACCCAACTATCGAACAACGCTCCAGATTTCGTTTGCGCATGCGTCGGTTCGCAGGAAAATCATTGCACCACAAGTAGGAGAAGACAATGTGCTATATATATTACGGATAAACCACATTAAATCACCATCACAATACTGCAAAGTTTAAGTTTTTGAAAGCCCACCCAGCGAACTGGTTGGGCTACGAGTAGTACGAAATGAGTATGTCCATAGTGGTATGGCTAATAAAAAATAATACAATTTAGTGAATTTACATCTTACACAGAAATATATACAATCAAGGCAGATACGCGCAGAAGACTATACCTGTGACATTTTGTTCGTCTGCTAATGCAAACGTGCTTTATGTCGGAACAGAAGCCCCGGGTGCGCTTATTCTTTCATGAAGAGCATGGTTGGTGGTGACTAGTTCAGAATCTAGCCGCAAAAGAAAAGGTAAAAATCAACATTTCCTGCATTTACTGTAGTGTAATTAAGAAAACTTATCGAATTATAGTTACCATGCATGCCAACTTTTAGCAATAGATGTTACATTTGCACAACTGACAAAATGTTCACTTTTCTGGCGGAAGGACGATATTTTCTATGCCAGTCCGCACTTTGTTTCTCTTTTTCTGTATTTTTATAGTTTCAAAATAATCCGACATGCCTCAAATTCCACTTTAAAATTAGAATAATTAAGGACAGGTTGGTATTTGTAGAACTGATACTTGATACCCGTATCATTGTGATAAAAGAAATGGAGATAGATTTAAAATATCCTGCAGTTTGTGTACATAAAACCATTATTGAATAAACACTTCGAGAAGACAATGACGTTACCGAATGCAAGACAAATGCAACCATTCAAAACTTGAAAGTGTTAAGACAAGAGCGCAATTGAAGTTTTCAAAGAAACTATAAACGCCCGTAATTGTTGCAGACACAAGGCGACATAACTCTGCCTTCTTTATATAGCGGGGGTGGACAAATATTTGACAGTTCCTTTTAAGAAGCTGGATCTACCTGAAAATGCTTTAAGTCATGAATAACAACTACAAGAAAACATGAAGAAGACGAGAATTGTTGTTTGAAGCTAAATCAAAAGAAACTGGAGTGCGCAAGCAAATTTATCCTGTAATCCGAAGCACCGTACGTGATTCGATCCAGCCAGCTTCAATACGTCCAGTCTTTCATAATTCAAGAGGTAAAACTGTTTTTAGAAAGTACATTTAGTTTTGAAACAAGCTTTGGTTCCACCAGCAGAAAAGTGTCACAATTAACCAAGGTTGCTCCTAGGGTCTCGCATTTGATGGGATTTAACGTGGATTTACCTTTAACTGCGAAAATGAGAATCATACTGATAGACAAAGAGACTAGAATTTTAGCATTAATTATGAAATAGTGTGCCGAAGTCGTGATACCTAATTTCGTAGTCAGCCGAGAGTTTGGCACTAGTCCTACACTTACAGTCACGACTGACTTTCGTTGTGGCAACTTGGTCAGTTTAACTCGTAAATTGTTATTGTTGATCGTGATTCTCTGCATGGCTTATGTTTTGAAATTAAATATTCCAGTATAGACAATATATTATCGTTAGATACTTAGAAAATAAAAGCATTACAATGAAATACGTATACTAAGGTACAACTACTTTCTCTGTCTCACACTGTAGCAAAAAAATGCAACCATGTGTGACATTCCACTCTCGGATATCTCACAACAATCCAAGATATTTAATAAAAAGTATTAACACAATTACTGTTGTGGCATATCATATTAAACAGGTATACACTATCACATATCTGATTTATCTATATTACACTAACGAGAAACGTTGATACCAGGATTATCGATGATTTATTGGAACTACCTGGAACTCAAATCATCCCGATTCTATAAAATACTGTTGTGGCAAGAGTTCAAGCAAACAGATCATGGTTATTTAGAATCCGTCTCTCGAATGTAAATAATTCTATTTAAGGTTTTATTGGATACTTTTATGACAGTCTAATTTTAAGGTACTTGGTAAGATCTTGCGATAATGAAAATGCACTTGTACACGTCAGACGCTGCAAGGTAAATCACATTCAACCATATATAGGCATTCTAAACTCCAATTCTCAGCTACAAATATTACAATTCAATTGATCATCACTGTTCTACTGGTATAACTGATCCCTGCTGAAACATTTCATCACAGCGCGTGTCCGATAATTGTTATAATTGTTACATATTTGAGATATTGTTTTAACTCGTTCGTTCACAAATTATGTTTATGTTTTCCTGAAAACCTTCCGCTAAAACACCAAAAAACAATAAATCTTTGGCAATTAAAGTGAAATTTTATCCTATATTTTTTTAACATTTGGGCAAAATAACTAATTTTACAATCAACGGAACTGCACTTTATTTAAAACAAATAACAAAATCACGAACTGATTTTGCTTATACGAATAAGCATTTAAGCCTATAAAGAGTCAAGTATTAATTTAGCTAAAAAATTGAAATTGAAAATAGCCCTCTTTAATGTAGGATTTATTGTACAATTGTTTTGATAAGTTGGAGGCTGAAAGCCAATCATCTACACTCTGACGTCTTGCTGGCGGTAGTAACATTTGTAACTTGCAATTCTAAATTATGTAAATCTGCGGAGGATTCTGGCAATAGAGATGCAGTCACTAACTTATGGAGCACAATCTCTTAAGACATAAATCTGCATTGCACACTAATTGTATCCAAGGTCGTAGATGTACATGAAAAGTTAAAACACAAAAGACTGTTTTTCAGCACGTCTTTCATTATTCTCTAACATAATAGTGATTGACAATCCATACTTGATGTGTGTACACTTTTCCTGTCTTGGTACTTTTGATAGTCAGGTTGTGATGCCATCTGACATGTCACAATAGACAAAGTTGGCTCACAGCCTTCTTTATTGTCCTGTCTTCAGTATTCCCAATTACCCGGAACTGAAAAGATATTTAAAATATTTTATCTTCATCCCTTTATTATAGATTTACTAACAGCATTACACTCCATTGACATCGTTCATGTCACTCCACATCTTCCTATTGTCCAAATCTTCGTGAAAAGTTTAGTCGACCAGCAAGAGATGCAATGGCTGACATAGAAAACTTATTGGATGAAATGACGCCTCAGAAGCGAACAAACCGCCTTTCTGTTCAGATCCCTGCTCCGGGTCAAAGTCGAGTATCTTTGAGCAGCCCAGTGAGACGAGATACTAAGACGATCAACCGAAGATCAACTTGGTTTGGAAAAGCTTTTGATGCAGTTGGAAACAATGGAGTGATTGATAAATTGTTGTTTATTAAAGCAACGCATGACATAGAGGTAAAGATGGTTTGCTATGCTGTTAAGTTAGATTACGAAAGTGGTAGACAGACAGAAAACTGGATTTCCTGAAAAAACGTGAAGACTTTAAGGCTATAACGTTTGTGTCCATAAACTAGAGACTACTTTTTTTTACAGGACTTCGTTCAAAATTTGTTCGAATTATTTGACACAGAAAAGCGTGGCTATATCAGCATTCAGGAATTCATTGGAGGACTTCGACTTCTTATGGTGTAAGTGTTTATAAATATGCCACGAATTCGCAATAGTTTCAGATCATGAAACTGCTCGAAAATGGACAAAAGCATTACAGTTAAACATGGAGTAGGACTGTCCAGTTGGTTGCTTTTCAAACTACTCTTTGGAAAGTCCTCTAAGTAAAAAGTTAAGAACAGGTGAAGGTTGTCTTTCTTCGTAAAGCTAGCTCTGCTAGTAGTGAAGGCCTAAATGAAGACGATTTCTTTTATCTTTAGAAAGAGTGGCAAAACTAATGGCGAGAAAACACTTCAATGGTTTACAAATTATTTCAAGAAAAATTATTGCTGCGAAACGTGTGAGATTCGCTTTCGAGATTTCAAACAAGCATTTGAAAACAAAACGGTAAGATGCCACACATTTGCATATGGTATACATTCACTGTAATATCCTTTTTCTCAATTTTTTCTTTACTTTTCTTTAGTTCACGGAAAAGTTGTTCGGTCTTCTTGATCGCAATTCTGATGGAGTGATTGATATCAACGAATTCATTGGAAGTCTGGACAGATTGGAATGGTAAATGGCATGAATCAATATATAATCCCAATTATAATTCCGCATACCATATTATAATTGCTCAGCTTGATTGTGCTTAGCATGCAAATATTAAGCACAATATTTTCTAAATCGGCCGTTTACAGACTCCACCGCGGAACTACGATGTGTGACTACAATATAGGGCTATGTATTTCTATATTGTATCAATTAATTTGGGTGATATGGTGATTGTTACAGTCCATGTTATCCATGATATAAATCTTCAGCCGACCTCAGAGTGATTGCATAGCTCAGTACCAATTTGTATGAAATATGCAATGACTTCTGTAACTCAAAATATAATGACATATTCTCACGTTGATCCACTTCATCACTATCTGATTTTGTAGTGCAACAACCGATATAAAATGGTTTGAATGGATCGAGCAACATTTCAACGTCGCCTCACTACAAGGACGCAAAATTACCTTCGAGCAATTCAAAGAAACTTTACAACTAGAGCAGGTAGGAAATGTTTACAAGTATGGTTTACGTGCATAAAAAATGTAGATGTTCTTTTTGACTGTGGGCTTGTAACTCCGTGTGTGACTATCACGAACATGGGAATATTTAGACTGAGATACACACACATTGGACGACGGTCCGCAGAATCTGCATGGTTCTCTTATTGTTTTTATAGGTATTTTTTGCTGAAAGATTTTTTAAGTTGTTTGATAAAAATGGAGACGGGAAAATCGACATGAAGGAACTTATTGAAGGACTGGAACTTCTAAAGAATGGAACAGTTCCGGATAAACTGACATTTTTATTCCGAGTCTACGACTTGGATGGTAAGATTGATAAAGCTTGAAACTGCAAATTATTTCAATGAGTCATGCTGCAAACAACATGCATGGTCATACGGAAAAAATTCGAAACAATGCAATGTAGGCCACGGTCATGCAATCGCAGCAGCAGTTTTGGGCAAGGCACCAAAAGCTAAAGGCGCAACAGAGTTCTTGTCATACTGTGAATGTCGCAGCTTCATCAATTCATCATGGAGACAGATATATACGTACGTATACAATAACATACTTTAGTTTGCTGCATTATTATTTATTTTTTATCCAGGAAATGGCTATTTGAATCGTGAAGAAATGAAAACGATACTCCTATCTGGTCTTGAGGAAAGCAAACTAAGGTTGAATGATCAACAGGTGGATGAACTCATGGAAGTTTTCTTTGAAGAAGTCGATTCAAAACATGAAGGACTTATTGGGCTAGAGGAATTCAAAGATTTTCTTTCAAAATATCCTGGAGTAGCTGAAAACTTGTCCGTCAGGTACGTACATGTATAAAGGATTAAGATATTACACATATTGATGATCTCTGACCTTAATAAAAAGTGCAGTTCTGGCACCACACTTAACACCGAACTGCACAAGAAAAAGCCCGTTGTAAGACATTTATATCGAAAACGTTTCAATGAAAAATTACTAACTATTGGCTGCTTCCAAATTTTAGTGTTGGGCACCTCCTACAACCACCTCCCCCAAAAGTTGAAAAATCCTTGTTTCGTTTCATTCCAAAACGTCTTCGTTGGAATTACATTAAACAAAATCCATCCAAAGTTACAGCAGTCGCCTTTTACTTCTTGGTGAATGCAGCATTATTTATCTGGATTGTGTTTCAAAGAAGGAACGAGAGTGCTTGGGTGATCATTGCTCGCTCGCATGGCATGTGTTTGAACTTTAACAGTGTATTTATTCTAGTACTGATGTTAAAAAGTTCTCTCACGTGGTTACGCTCTACGTGGTGTGGAAAATATCTTCCTATTGATCAACATATACAGTTCCATAAAGCAGTTGCTGTCATTATCTTTATTTTGTCTGTTTTGCATTGTTTTGGACATCTTGGAAGATACGGTACGTCGAGGAGTCTCTGACACTCCTTCATTATCATGAAATACACATATACAAAAAGAAGTAGAAACGGTCACTCTCGTCATAGACAGCCAACTAAAAAACATTTATTGTAGCTTAACAAACAGTGCTTGTCACTTAGCAATTGCTCGAAATGGGTGTTCTCCACTTCTGATTCTTCACCAAATGCTTGCATCTATTCTATAACATCGTTTTCTTTGCAGTGGCAATGCATCAGGGCACGCAAAATTCCACGAAATATGAAGGTTGGGAATACATATTTACGTTACGAACTCCCGAAGGTTGGGTTGGCGGTTCAGCTGGAATTACTGGAATTTTACTTCTAGTCATTCTTGGAATTATCTTTGTTCTATCCCAACCATTTGTGAGAGAAAAGGGATATTTTGAGGTTAGTTGGTCAATGTACAATGATGACTGTACACACGTCATAGTGGTGCGAGACAAGCTTTAAGTAGTGCATTGTGGTGCTGTATCTAAAATTCTGATTGTATAACCCTTTACTGAGCAAGTTTCTTGTAATCAGAGGTAAAACGATCACATCTTTTTATTTTGATAGTTGTTTTACGTGTCTCATCATTTATACGTTGTCTGGTGGACTTTGTTAATTCTTCATGCTCCGAATTTTTGGAAATGGTTTATTGGTCCAGCGTTAATCTACCTGGCAGAAAGATTATGGAGCGTGAGGTTTGTGAACAGAGCTCGCTATGGTAAAACAGTCATTCAAGAAGGAATTACGTATCCGTCAAAGGTGAGGAAACCAGATTTGTTCTCATATCAGCTTTATAAACATGCAGTTCTAGGACGTGAATCACAGGTTATTTCCTATTTTGTCATTTTGTAGGTAACCCACTTGGTCATTAAGAGACCTCCAAACTTCCACTACAAACCAGGAGACTACGTATTGGTAAATATTCCCAAGATAGCAAAATACGAATGGCATCCATTTACGATCAGCAGTTCACCAGAACAGTCCAGTAACATTTGGCTGCATATTCGTGCAGTGGGAACGTGGACGAAGAAGTTATTCGATCATTACGAGGAAGAAGAGAAAGAAGAATGCAAAAGAAGATCACTAAAGAGGACAGCTATCAGACGACAAAAGACATTTAAAGCAAGAGAAAGTGAAAGGTAAATGCTAAATACATCCTTACTGCTGCACATTAACGTAACGGTGTAAATTACAAAGTGGTACTCCAATAATGGTTAATTTCTCAACGTTTTAACTATCTGCTTGTATAGTTTAACTTTAAAACAAAAACTTTCAACGAAAAATTGACAGTATGCAAGCCAAGTTCGGTTACTATTAAAGTTGGGGCACTCCTGTTGCAGTCTCTCTCTATAACACGATTATCTCCTAAGTATGCTATGTCATCAATAGTTTCTCGGCACTTTATCTCTTCTCGTATTTATAGTAGAGAATGTCTAAAATATCATCTATATACCTCAATCCACTTTAGAGATGATGAATTGTTGATTCGCGAACAAAGAGCCCGAAGTATTCGCCGTAAGAGACTGGGCGTTATAGATGAAGATGAAGAAGATGGTGAACTACGCGAGGTCGTGTTTGAAGCTAAAACTAGTTCTCTAAGAAGAAGTGTGAGAAAGAAAATTAACAGAAAAGAAGAAGTACAATTGGTTAAGTTTTCCAAAGGAAAAAGAGATTCCGTAACAAGTGAAAACAAATTATTGGTAAGAAATTGTTTCTTCACTTGTTCAATTCTTCTCTTCAGTACTATAAACATTTTCTGTTCCGGCTCCAGATTTACCTAAATGGTCCTTATGGAACACCATCTACAGACTTTTCTGCAGCTGAGCACGCAGTTTTGATATCCAGCGGAATTGGAGTGACACCATTTGCATCGATTCTAAAAACCATCATGTTAAGATACCAACATGCCTCTCACTCATGCCCAAAATGTTCTTACTCTTGGGTTGGCAATGTTCCATTCTCGTTGAGAAAGTTACAAAAGGTTAGTTCCCTAGAAATTCCATACACTATACACTGCATGAGTCAGGTCATACGTCATAATTCATGAATTGTGTTCGTATACGGTACAAATGTTTGAAAAAAAAAGACAGCACTACATAACGAAGGCATTCTTATAACTGCAAGAATTTCGAACTGCAGGGTTTAAGCATCGGAAAAAAATGCGATAAACTTACACATTTAGGAAGCTGATATAATCCTGCCACCCACTTTGCGCTGCACTTTTTTTCAATTCCTGTTTCTTTTCCGCGTCCATGGTGAAATTTTCATCCCAGGAAATCCTCGAGTTATTATTATTCTGTGCCACATTTTATAAAGAGCTAATGGACCTTTAACCTTATAGACAAAATTTCAAAAAAGTTTGAACTAAGAAAATCTTTTACCACAGTGGGAAAGAGCATCCTGAACTTAGTAAAACTGCCAAGTTTGGATGCGAAATGTGGTAAAATAAGGAAAATATACAAAATTTGCCAACTTTGCACGGCTATATTTTCCTTACTTTACGACTTTTCGTATATAAATTTGACAGTTTACTAAATTCAGGATGCTCTTTCAGGCTGTGGTAAAAGATTTTCCTAGTTCAAAATTTTTGGAAATTTTGTCTATAAGGTTAAAGGTCCATTGGAAATGGTAGTGTGCATGCCAAGAAAACTTTCTTTCGATCTTTTCTCACTTCTTTATACTCCTGCTTTCAGGTGGACTTTTTCTGGATAAACCGTGATCAATATTCATTTGAATGGTTTTTAAGTTTACTGCGAGAGCTTGAAGTTCAGCAGTCTGAGCACGAGGGTGTATTTAGTGAACATTTTCTCGACATGCATATTTATATGACATCAGCATTACGGCGACAAGATATGAAAGCTCTGGGTTTACAACTTGCTCTAGAATTACTTCACGAAAAGAAGGAGAGAGATTTAATTACTGGTCTAAGAACAAGGACGAATGCAGGAAGACCCGATTGGGAAGAGGTACGTGTTGTATTAATAACAACACTTTTGAAACAGTCTATTTGCGTTCATGACGTAGCAGGATTCCTATTTGACTACCATTAATAATACCAGCATCACGAAGAACTGCTGATAAAGCAGTGACAGAAGAGTCTCGTCTACTTGATTAACCAATCCATTACAAGCTTAGCCATCGGGGGGCACTAGCAGCAAGTAGTATAGTGGAAGAGTGGGGTTTAAAAAACCTTCGAATTAACTCTTTTAGCGTACAAAGCGTGCAAGTACATAGACTATTAGTTATGGGTTTGATACATTGGTTGCAGATGTGTTTCACTGTGTTGACATGTAACACTGGTGACAAAAAGAAACTAAACTACAGGAGCCGATTGTCCAAAGCTGGGTTGCGTTAGCCCTGGGTTAACGAAAAGTTTGAAGCAAAATTTTTAACCGCTCGTTTACTAACTTGACAAAATTTTCCCACAAGGCCAATCTATGCGAAAATAAGCCTTCATTTTTCAAAGTTTTGAAACAAATGGACATACAGAAATGCACAAACCAAACAGCTGGTTAAATTTTAACCCAGGGTTGACGCTTATCCAGCTTTGAACAACCGGCCCCTGAGGTGTATCCCCTTTAATTTGATACATTTAGAGTGGAGTGCTAATTCTTATATGTGGCTGCATTTTCACTACATTATTTGATTCAAATTTTAGGTATTCGCTGAACTAAAGGCAATGGATTACGGCCACATAACAGTTTTCTACTGCGGAAATGCTGCGCTTGGAAAAATATTAAAGAGTCTTTGTCAAAAATATAAATTTGGATTTAAAAAAGAGAACTTCTAATTTGGTATTTTCTGGAATTTTTAGTCTTTGAATGATATCTATAATTTACTATAAGTACTAATTTTAATAATGTGAACTTGACCAACAAGAACATAATATTGAGAGAGTTATGCAGGTTTATTTATGATGTACATAGTTCATTGGCTGACTTCATAAAAAAAATCCTAAGTTTGTTAAGTAGGTATACATGCAGCACGATGTCCAGGGGCAAGAACACTCTTCATTGATGTGCAGACCGATCTTACTCCAGGTGAACTTATGCGTGAAGCCTACTTTTGTGAAATTCAATATTAAATTGAGAATTCATGAAGAAAATTTTAAAAAAATACGCTAGTGTTTGGGTCCATTGTATGAAGCTCGTTACGGTAGCTCAAACGGTAGAAGCGTCATATTAATAAATTCCGCGCACAACCAAAGAGAAATTTTGTTAACTGAATACAATAATTATGTATCCAACCGAGGGG
>JAOBYK010303917.1:0-18515 GCA_025434845.1 Phenganax subtilis | reverse complement strand
GGGGGGGTGGGGGGGGTTTGAATTGCCGTGGCTGGGAAGAATGCGCCCTATGAGGCGCACAGCTGTGATAAAGATTATCAAACGTCCAAAGCATTTCTCCATCCCGCACTAGCACGCTCAACTCAAGCCGAACGCGCTGTACTCTGACAGCTGCATCGATCAGCACTATTCTATCTGGTTCAGCTTGGCCGGCTCGGGTTTCAAAACAGTTCTTGTGGTTTCGGAACGCAAGTTTGGACGGCTTGGTTTTCATGTGCTAAGTTAGCTAGGTTAGCTAAGCTTTAACGTGAACAATGCCGGCCTACATATGGCAGTCCCATTCGTCGTGTCTGGGCATGAAGGATGCATGCGACAAAATGCTTTCTTTTCTCACCGGCTCTCACGGTCTGGAGGGATCCTGTGTCGTTTGACACTCGTTGGTCCTCTCGTGAAAAGGGTATCGAAAACGATGGACGATCCTGGAAAGGAATTTCTCTTGTATCGATGCCCAGTGGTGACGATGGTTGTTGACGATCTTTGTTTCTTTCCGCTTTTCAAGAAAAAATCGGTCCTGGTACACCTAAGGTGTTCCTTGGATCTCGGTCGCCGAAGAGCGCCGTGCCGTACGTGACCACGGAGGCCCAAAAGGAGATCTGCCTGGTCGTCGAGGAGATCTCTCTCAGTGGATGTTTTCATCCAAGCCTCGCTCTTCCACTCATCGACACACTTTTGTGGTCCACTGAACTTTGTGAAGTCTGTTTCACGCAGTGGCAGCCCTACCGAGAAAACTGTAGGCTAGAGACTGTTTTGCGCTATTCATACATATGGTGACCTGTCCGACATCCGCGGGCTTGCCACAGCGATCAGGTCAAGGTGCGCTTCCGCATTGACCGCAAGAGCAACACAAGCTGAACTGCAAGACTGCACATTTGGCAGCTGCGGTGTGTCGAGTGGTCATTTCTTCGGAGTTTGTAGAGAGATTCTACCGGGTTAAGTTTGGACAGTTCAAGTCTGACAGAAGTCTTGTCGTTTCATATAGTTTTGGGTCCAGACATTGCAACTGGTATAGGTATAGTCACCTGGCCCGATGTCTGTGCCCACCTGTTACTCACTGTATCACACATGCACTTTTCACATAAACTCGGCCCTCCATTCGTCGACACACTTCTGCGCTGCCTCATGTGAGACAAACTTAATTCGTGCCACGCCATGATGCGCGCGATCATGATACAAATGCTGCACAGAACCTCAGGCGCCAAACGCACAAAATGCGACAGCTTCTGGTTCTGAGCTGAGCGGGGAAGCGCGCGCCCAGCATTAGTTGCGCGATGGCGCAATGAAAGAAAAGAGTATGTCCGTATTCCGTATCGTTTGGCAGACTAACATCGAAGGACAATGACTGCAGACTTCAGGTCCGCAAAAATTTGTGAAACCTGTTGCGACTCAAACATTGTAATTAAACCTGAACACGAACCTGAGCCAAGCAGCCAAAGAGACTTTCAGCGTCGCTGCGAAGACGCCATGTCGGCTGCCAACACTCCTTCACCACAACCTTCCTTTTTCCTCCAGCCTCTGGTGCACGGCGGCCGAGTTTGCGCCGTCGGTCCCAACAAACAGAATGGCATCGCCAACCAAACAGGAACTATACTGCTGGAATCCAATGCGTTTGACCTATCTCTTTCAGAAGCCATGGGGAACCGGAATGGATGTGTTCGGGAGAGGTATTGAATGGTATATATACCGTATATATCGATTTTCAAACGCGGATGGTCATGGAGGCGTGTGATCGGACGATGTATTCAATAGGTCTTCATGTATTGCCCGAGTCATCAACCGAGTGATAAAAACAAAATACCTTCAAAAAATGAGTAGTTGATAGTCCAAAACATGTCACTCACAGGGTCTATGTATATACATGAATAATTCTGTATATATACATATAAACATGTATATAGATATGGTGTTTATCCGTCCGCAGAAAATGGCACCTTTTTCATATCTCACTTAGACAGATGATTTCGACTTCAATATGTTTGTGAGGGAGTAGCGTTGCAAGTCTGTGACACCAAGAAGAGCCATCCCTTTCATTGTCAGTTCGCCCTGCCAGCCGACGATTCCAAGCCTTATCTCTCTTTGGCGAACGGCTTCGATCCTGTCAAATGAATGCCGCGGAAACTGTATATAGGTGTGAGGCTCGAGACACACTCTCCCCACGTCATTCCCGCTGCACAAACATATCACAAAACACTTCTCTTGCTCTAAGATGACAATCTTTCAGTAGGCCACTTGTGCCACTTCACGAATTATATCCCTCTGAGCTTGAAATTCCGCACTACAAACTGTAGGAAACCTCTCCGACGTACGCCCGCATTAGGCTCTCCTTCTTTGTGGTCGTCGGACTCGTCGGGTCCACCATCGGTTCCTGAATCACCTGGGATTTCAAATTCTCACATGGACACGCAATGGATTAAACAATGAAAAAGGAACAAACCACCGTTGCAAAACCACTGGCGATCACAGCCTGACCACGCCTTCTTTCACATTGTGTCTTGGCGAAAGAAAAATAGACTGCCCTTCGTACAGTTACCCCGTGTTGGTCCTATATAGTACACGCGCGCACCTACGTGGTTGGATGTGTGTTTGCGCGCGCGTGTGTGCACATGCGTTCCACGCTGTTTTCCTGACGGGTATTCTGTCAACTTTCTGCCTTTCTGCCCTTCAGGCCAGGTCTACTGCAGTAGCAGTAAAGCGCTAACTTTTCGTGTGAAAACATTTGTATAAAGCTCCTTTGCTCTTCCTGCATGTGTTTCGCAACATCTTCCCACTGTGGTGTGCTGTGTCACCCCGTTGGAGGGCGCTGACTTAAGTGAAGAATATATTCTCATTGCGGTGTTGTATCGCAGCTCACCACCAGTTTGGACAACAGCAACGGAGACTGACAGTTCTCTGCTAGTTCTTAGCTTTGATGGGTTTGTTTTTGGTTGTAGGCTTGACTCACACTCCTTCAAGCACCGCTGACGGCGCAATATTCAAATCAGAAACACGCCACCTCCCCACTGACATGCGCAGGAACCCTCAAGCGCATTGACGCGCCAGCTTTTTCTCCGTTCACAGGTCTTCAACGCTCGTCAGGATATCTTGGCAGGTTTCCGCATGTACACGCCTGCCCGGGACAACCCAGGACGCCGCTCTAAAGTGAAAGGCGTGCGTTTTTTTGTACGTTGAGCTGCTGGTCTTCTCATGTTCAATCCTGCGTCAGCAACTGTCCGCTTCTCCGATTTTCTTTGGTCTGCAAGAGGCAAGTCAACTTGTCGTTGTGAGAGCCACTCCGCCCACGCACTTGTTGACCATAGCGGATTGCCCAAATAGCGTGCCAGAAGATGCCCTTCGGGCATTTGACGCGATGTAGGGCTATGCAACGCCACCATGTGAGGGATTAGCTTGCCAAGCTGTTGGATGCGGAGCTTCAGGGCAAGAGTGCTGCGATGCATTTGCTGGACCTGGCGGAACCAAGCGTTGATCTCCGCATGCAACGCCTCATTCGAAGCTGTACCAGACGGTAAGAGTACCCGGACAGCTTCGGGAAGGAAGTGCCGGTAGCGCAAGCAGTTGAACAACCATTCCATGCGGTCACCCGCAGTCAGGTTGTATAGGATGGTGGCAACTGTGATCTTTGTGCCGTCAATCTTTCTGGCCAAGTCTTCACTGTGAACTGCTGCCAGAGCAGCTATGGCTTCCACGAACTGCAAGCGGGTTGGCCACACCTTCAGGGCATCCGAGGCGCTCAACACCTGTTGTGCTTTTCGTGCTGGCATCGACCCTGATTTAATTTCTTCGCGAAGTTTTTGCTCTTGGCCAGTGATTCTTGGACAGTTGTTGCCCTCAAACATGGGCCCCCATATGTTGGCCGTGATATCAGGGTCTCGTCCACAAAACTTGGCCATAAACTTTCGCAGCGTACCAGATCCGGCGGAACGATGCTTGCCAAGCGCCTGCTCGTAGTGCATGCAGGCATGAGTAGGGTCTAAGGACACGCTGGTTAGTTTGCACAAGGTGCCCTTCAACTCTTGAAAGAGCTTGCCTGAAGGGTTGTCAACTGCAATGTGCTCAACCTGCTGTAGCCCTCGCTCAGGCAGCGCTGATTGCAAGCAGTGCAGTATGTGAGAAGGCCCTTCACCAGCTGCAGGGATCAATCCTAAGACAGCGCCGCTCCGACCTCTGATGGAAATCACTCGGGTGATGGAACTCTCTCCTGTGTATGGGAACTGCTGCCGAACACTAGGTGGATCATTGAATTTGGGCTGTCCGAGCAATGATAGACAAACACGAAAGGTGCCATCTATCGACAAGTAGGAACATTCCGCATGGTCCATTGCCTTCGCGAGCAGGCTCTCTGACAAATTTCTGCAAACGGGCGAAGAAAATGCATCCTCGACCAAAGGCCACCAATTTGAAGGATGCAAAGGCAGGAGGTTTGTCAAGGGGTTGCGCTGCGCTGCAGAGTCCAGCAAGAGCCGTTTGATTGCAGACTTGACCTGATCAGGGGCAGTCAAACTGCATATGCACAAGTAGACGGCTACAGTTATATATTAAACCTGTATCAATGAACAGACAACATGAAAACCTTTTGGCCATTACCTTGCCTTTCCTTGGTTGAGAAGCATTTCCTGAAAAAGTCTTTGCGCAAAGGTTCGTGTGTAGGACAGCTTGCCGTTCGGCAAACGACGACAGTCGCCAATTGCGCTTTTATGGGCTAACCTTGGCCCCTTCCCATCCAGCACTAATCTAACCCAACGATCGACCTTATTGTTTCTGGGGCTGAGAGCTGGGCTGACTTGAGTTCGCAGTAAAGCTGCACTTCTTTTGAGGTACGAGCCAGAAGGCTTTTGCGCGATCATGTCATAATCATGCAATGCCAGGATGACCCGTACCTGTTTGGTTCCGGAGCAGCAGTACTGATTCTTGCTAGTGTGGTACTTTCGAAGATGTTGGACCACACGACAGCAGCGATCAAAGCTGCGAAATGGGCAAGCAGGACATGGGAACTCTCCATTCCTTTTGCGGATGGCTCCCTTTTGCGCAGCCTTCAACTGCTCGACAGCTTCTTGCGCTAACTTTTCAACCAGGCTAGTATCCACTGTAACTTTCCCTTCAGAGTCCAGCCATTCAAAAGCATCTGACAGCACATCGCTTTCTTCGCTGTCTTGCCAGACTTCTCCAGCATAGCTGTCACCGTCCGAGCCAGCTGCAGAAAGGTCCATAAGATTTTGCGAAATCTGTTCTGTGATGCTGATAGCGCTATCTTGGAGCATGCCTTGCTCAATTTCAGCGAGCCCAAAAAGAACTACGCTGCTGCTGTCGATTCCGCACGCCAAGGACTCGCGGAATGATTCTGATGACACATCAAAAGACGCGCTCGTATCCCACACTGTCACGTCGCCGTCGCTGTCCTGGTATGAGAACGCCACACAATGAGGAGCTGATCCATTTTCCATGTGCAGGAGCCATTTGCCAAGCGGTACATCTTTGAGCAAACAGAAGGGCACAGGAAAGAGTGGGCATTCAGCAATTTTGCTGCACTGCATGTATGTCCGACTGCCACGCTGCTCCATATATGCTGCAGATTGCGGATCTGCAAGCTTCTCATCGCAGTTACCCTTGAAGCAGCCCAATGCCATCAGGCCATGCAAGATGCAATTTCCTGTTCGCCTCAAAATGTGTGTGTCAGGCAAGTCGGAAACCTTGTGCTTGCAGGCTGTTGCTTGTAGAGACTGCAAGACTGTCCGATGTTTCTTTTCCAAGACTTTCACTCGAAAGCCGGTCGTTGAGAGGATGTGCTGCTCACTTTCTGAACAGAGCTGTGCAACTGTTTTCTGAGACCCAACATTCAGGCGCACACCGTCAAAGTGCAACGACAAATGCTCTGGCCCAACTTCTTTTTGGATGTATTCACACCAGGATGTCAGGATATGGTCTTCTAATGCAAAGTAGAGATGCGACAATATAGAACTGTCTGGGTTTTTCTTCTTAGATTCTGCAGACGCAAAGCACTTATATTCATCGGTGAACAAAGACATCGCCAGCCAGCGACAGAATACTGATGCCCTTTGAAGGTTTTGCACGAACTGAGAGGACCGCAGACGCTCTGGCGTGGCACCTCCGTAGAAAATGGACACCAGCAACTTCTTGCCATCCTCTACGGACATCTGAAGCTCTTCCGCACAAACAGTAGGACGGTCCGTTGCACATCTGTCCAAAGCGCTGCGCACATCATTGGGCATTTGGGGCTCGACAATGAGCTTGTCCAGGAGCTGTGACATCAGCGTGAATAGGCAGTTCTGGATGTCCAAATCAACCGTGTCTCCCAGCAAATGAGCTTGGGCACGACGAGTGAAAGACTGAGCGCCCACACCTGTGACCTGCTTTCTTGTTCTGAGCGTGTCCGGCTCTGTGTAGTGATAGGAGCACTTCGCTTGTCGCACTACGGCTTCAGCTTCTTCCTTGACGTTGGGCATACTTTTGCTGGCGCGACGCCTTTTCACAATCTTTCCTTCAGGAAGCATTTGGTCAAGCAAAAGATCAGCTCTACGCTCAGCCTCGACCATCTTCGTGCTTGCTTGCGCTAAGGACTCTTGGAGCTTCATCGTGGCAGCTGACGCCCGTCCGACTCCTTTGCGCAAACCGAGGTGCTCAAGCACTCCACTCAGGATAGTAACGTTTTCCTTCCTGTAAGGATGCCCGCACACATATTGCTGAAAGGAAGGTACATCGTATACTTCTGGGAGCTCCAAATCACAAGCTCTGCATCTGTGGTCCATGATGTCTGAGAAAGGTTTTTGTGATGTCATGAGTGGAAAGTAAAACACTGAATCCCCTTTTTTGGGAGTCTTACTCCAGACTGCATTTCCTCGGTCTGATTGCCCGCAAAGGCTTCGATGAATGAGTCCTTCTAAGATTTCTTCTCTTGTGACATTCGGTCCATCCTTGAACTTCAACGCTAACACACCAGCTTTTGCAAAGAACGCCCGTCGCTGCGACAACATGGTGCTAAACATGGCCTGACGGACATTGTCCCACTCCTTGCTCTCAGCTCGCTCTGTGTCAGAGCCATTATCTACATCAATGATGCCGCTACTTTTTGTCGCATTTTGTCGAATATCTCTTGGCGGAAGACTGCACGCAGAACGCATTGTTTTCTCTGTTAGACCTCCGTCGCCACCCCAGAGGACATAATTTTCAATCATCTCTTCGCACTGCTGCCTCGAATGTTCTGCTTCGAATGCATGTTGAATTTGCAGTGCAGCAGCTACAGCTGGCCCTGACACCAGGAAGTGTGCCAAGTCTGGATCCTTGGGGAAAATTCCATCAACGGAAATCTCTGGGTATGTACTTTCAATTACACGCGGGTCTTCAAACCGAGACTTGACCTGCCACACAAAGGCCCTTCGAAAGATGGAATTGAAATCCCGCTTGGTTACTCCACTCAATGTGAACATTCGGTTGGCTTCTAAGCGCTTCCAACCTGTACAATGAATCATGCGGGTTTTGAACCCGTACGGCTTGCGGCCAGCTATTCCATCGCCGCTTGCAAACTTCTTAAAGAGATCCTCTTTCAACTTGCGATTTGTGCCAGGGGTTTCTTGTCCGGTCAGAATGCAGCAGCCGTTCAATTGCTCAATCTGTTTTCTGATCTCTTCCTCGTTGTACCAGATGTTGGGATCGAAGAAGGCGAAATTGTGCCCATACATGGCACGCAGGTGTGTCGAAAATAGAGATTGCCCCACTCCGCCACTGGAGAGCCCGATGAACAACCGGACCACGTTCAATCCTCTCTTTGCTAGAGCTTGCGCAGCTTGGCCGCACTTAAACACTTGCAGATTTCCCCAAAAGGTTTGCGCGTAGAATTTGTGCAGCCTGTCAACAATGGCTTGAGGCACTGCACCCTTGATGCAATGAGGAATGCGAAGGTAGCAGTTTTCAAGGGTTCTCCTGTCTACTTGGTGGGCGGGTAGAAGCTCATCGTCATATTGAATGGCGCAGTCGTCATAGCAGCATGAAGCTTGGGGCTCATGAGGGGTTTCGCACCATTCGCTCATGAAATGCAACAGCTTTTCTTCTGTCATTTCTTTTGCTAGCTGCTTCTTTACTACCATGATGTTCTTTGCGGTGCCAACGTTCCAACGGACAGGTGGTTCTGGGTCCTCTCTCATCTCACCTTCACCCACGTTTTGCCTGTCAAACCGCCGAGCAGGACCTGATTCACCCTCGAAATTAAGGCATGCATCTGCACACTGTTCCAGAAAGGCCGCCTCATCCGTGGTCTGTGCAAACAGAGCCTCAATGGCAGTAAGGATTCCTTGCAGGTTTCTCGGTGTTTTCGACGGAAGTCTCCGGAACATGCCTTCGACGTGCATCAGAAATGTTTGCACTCGGTCATGATCTGGTGGCACACCTCTGTGTTGCTGGAAGGCCCCAGATGGTGTGAGCATGTAGCAGTCGCCGGCATGAAACCTCAGGGACCGATGGCCTTCAGCGATCCAATAAACAAGGGCATGCTCCCGCAACGAAATGTCGGCCAGGCGAGCCCGAGCAAAGGCTAAGGCGCACACACAAATACGAATGAAATAGTCTGACTTTCCTGGCAGTTCTGCTTCCACACGCTGCCGCCAGAAACGCACTTTCTCGATGATTGTATGTGAGTTGTCCATGGGCTCTCGGACACGCCCTTGAAATAATTTGTTAGCAGCCTGCAGGCGTAAGAAGTGTTCGTCGAAATCCTGCGCTGACGTGAAGCAGTGTGGTTGATGCCTGCGACGCTTTAAGACCTCAAACGTTGCTTGCTCCACTTCCACGTCCATTTCGACAATGGCACCAGCAGAGCCATCTTCTTCCTTGATGATTGGTCTCCTAGGCTGAGACTTAGCCGCTGTCCGTTGCACAGATCCTTGGGAAGGAGGCACTTCATCCATGAAAGCGTCAGGTTGCCCAACTTCTGGAAATGCGTTGTGCTCTTGTGAAGGCATACTCCCACCGCATACATCAGCCTGCCTCCAGTTGGCTGGCAGAGCATCAGCCTGGCACTTCATCATGGAAGCCGCTTCAGTCTGCATGTCGGGAACCTTGTCTACAAAGCCTGTCGGCCAAGTGTCTGGATGAAAGCCCACCACAAACATTTCTGACACAATGACCCCATAGTACTTTTCCAGCAAAAACTTGTACAAATTCAGCTGCAGTCGGTAGTGCCATAGCGGCGCATCCGGCACATGAGAGACTGGAGGAAGCATATGTCTTCCATAAGAGGCCTCCTTCTGCCAGAGAGCCTTTGACCGCTTCCAGTCGTACAACACCAACGTGCCATCTTGCTTCTGGGAAACGAAATCAATAGCGCCTGCGATGCACTCCTCACCGCCCCAAATTTTCCATTCTGTTCGGAAAATCTTTCCCTCGAGCCCGTGCAAAAACTTGAAGAACAGCTGAACTTCTGCAGTCTCAGGGCAATCTCCACCGTTCAAAATGCACTCGAGGCATGCGTGCATTCTTGTGCCCAGCAACGCTGCCTCTTCTTTCTGCAGCGTCCATTTTTTCACAATCTGCGATGGGCTCATGGCAATGGCATTCACTAAACTTTTCAAGGCCGGGTGGCGACGCTTCAGCGACTGAGCAAGTCGGCAGATTTCATGAGAACTTGAACCGCGCACACCCAGCAAAGAAACTAATTCCGCTGCCTCTGGGCACATTGACAGGTCAGCAAAGTCTTGTGGGTGAATGTATGACTTGAGATAGTCAGGCCGTGGCCAGTTCTCGCTACATATCATTTTGTCAATGATGGCGTCTGACTCAAAAGGGTGCACAAACCTGTGGATCAGGCTAGTGACACTCCCATGAGTTTTGGTTCCGTTGATGTAGTACGAATGTGTCTCAGGGTGAAATGTGAGGGCATCATCGCGGGCATGCGCGTGCAAGATTTGGAAGTGGTCAAGGATGGGCACCTGCTCTGCTTGCATGGCGTCGTCGATGCTCGTACTGCGAACAGACGCCTGCAAAAGGAATGTGGGGAATAAATGGCCCATGCCAGTCTTGCACAGCAAGCCTTCTCCAATCAACTTGCTAGAGCCCATCCTTCTGGTTGTTGTGGTGGACACCGCCATCATTTCCATGCGTCGGCGTTTCGCCACTGACTTGTTGTGCCTGATTGTGCGGGCTTGTAGCTCCGACAATGTGCACTGGTTGGGTGAGCTTCCTGCTTGACTCGATCCACCTACAGCATCAATCTGTGCATCAGCAAGGCCTTGATCTGGTTGATCGACCTCTGACGAGCTTCCCTGCGCATACTCTATGCTGAGGCTGGTGTATTGCTTGTGGATGGTCACGCATGTAAGTTGTAGCTGTTGCAAAGCGCAACACTGAGAGAGGTCTCCCAAGCACTTGACAAGAATGTGCTGCATAGTGAGACGGCCCCAAGCTTTTTCCATGACGCAAGCATTGATGTCAGCGCTATGCTTGCACAGAGAAAAGGGTGTGTCACCGTCAACGTTCTCCGCCAATGGGTCAGCCCTGTGCGCCAGCAGACTCTGCACGCTCTCCAGCCGCGAAAACTCGGCAGTGTGCAGGGCAGTGTTGAGGCGATGATCTCGTACGTGTGGGTTAGCCTTGCTATTCAGAAGCTTGTTCACAAGGGCAGGCCTGCAGCTCAACATGGCATAATGCAATGCCGGAACCTGCCTGTCATCGCAGGCATCTGGGTCTGCGCCACCATCAACCAGCAAAGTCACAAGCTCTTCTTCGGCGCTCATCGAATTGATGGCAGCGATCAAGACCGGAACGCCATCTGACCGGCTGTTGGGGTCTTGCCCTTGCTGAAGAAAGTTCTTGACAGCGCGCGCCCGACCACTTCCGACGGCTTCAAACATCTGCTGTGTGAACTCCCGTGTCAGCGGTAGTAGAATAACATCTACACCGCTTGGCACGCCGGCGCTCTGCCATGTGCAATGTTCCGAAATCAAGTGGCCAGATGCACTCGCAACCACACAGAAGCGGTGGCACCATCCAGCAGAGCTCACTGCTGATCTGACCAAGTCAAGCAAGCTCTGTTCCTCACTTGGGACCCTCAGCAGCAAAAGCTGTTCGCCTGTCACCGCAAATCGAACTACAATCTCAGAACCGCCCCACACATCGGAAGAAGGTGTCTCAGGGAGAGCTGTAGAATGCTGCGCAGAGCGCCACAGCTGCCTGCACTGATAGCAAGCGGATTCCCACTGCCGCTTTGGAGTGGCATCATTGAAGGGGTTCGGTAGCGCTGCCAAGCTTTCTGGACACATTCTGATTTCCTTACCATGTTCTCGAAGGAATGACATGAAAATTCTTAGCCGCTTGTTGATTCGCTGGACTGCCGATGGATCAGGGTCCTTGTCAGGAGATGATGTTGTTTGCAATGCCAAGGCATGTCTGGCTTCCTCTAACCCTGCCTCCCACAGTTGATCGTCGACAACCAGCAATGGCGACATAAACTCAAACAACTTTGGGTTTGCAATCAGCAAATCTTTGAACTGATCGCAAAACCACTCGACCGTCTCGACCCTGCTCTGCCACGCTTCTGCAGAGCGCACGTCTTCGGCGACAGACGCAGCTCCCCCCCACACATCCAGACCAGCGGTAGCACTGCTTGCCAAGGACTGAGACAAGCGCAGTGATTGTCGCAGGGTTCTAACCATCTTCAGTGCTGATTCACGTTCAGCAATCTGAGAGCCTGACCAAGTGGATAGTAGAGATTTTTGATTCAGAACGTGGAATATATAGGCCAAATGCTTGCAGCGCTGGCATCTGGCAGAACAAAGCTGCGATGATGACAGAAGGTCGAGCATATGAGTGCATCGCTTGATCTCTGGCCAGAAAAGAATCAGCAGAGCCAACTCAAGGAAATTGAAATCTTGGTCTTGCAGCAACATTAAGAGGAACCCGGACGTGAAAAGCCTGATCCGCCAGGCACGCCTGTCAAGCGCAACATCAGTAGGGTCAGGCAACGTACAGCACAAGTGACGATGGCTTGAAAGAACTGGCATGTACGTTTGCAAATGAGTCCGAACTGCGAAGTGCTGCTCCCTGATCCTGCTGTTTGCTCTTCTGTGAAAGTTGGCAAGACAGGGCGTACTGAAATCTAAACGAACGGGCACTTGCTCCACAACGCCAACGCTGCAAACGCAAACTTGCTTGTTGGTTTTCACACCCAGTGACCAGCTCAGAATCGATTTCAATCCGCTATGTTTTCGCGCAGTCCTTAACATCTCCAAAGTATTGCCGCGCACAGACAAGCGGTCCTTCCAAGAAGATGTCTCCGACAACCAAATCAAGTGAAGAAAAAGGATTGTATTTGCCATGTACAGCGTGTGAGCGCGACTGGCAGACAGGCTGTTTGAAGCAAAGATCATGTCAAACAAGAATGTAAAGGACCGAACTTCTGGCCAAAAGAAGGCATATAAGGACAGCGACAAGACACTGTAGTCGTGTGACTGCAACAAATCCAAGAAGAAACTGGTGGCAGACAGCCGGAGAACCCATGAGCTCCGGTCCAAAGTGAATGCTAGAGGGCTAGGCAAAATCCAGAACAGTTGGGGGCATTGCTTCAAAATTGGCAAGAGTGGTTCAATTGCCCTTTGGAACTCACGCAGCTGTTTGGAGACTTGCTGGTGATGCGCTGAGTTGAGAGCTGGACCAGGAAAACAATACTGGTGGCGAAGCACTTGCTGCGGCTCTAAGCCGCTGACTGATTGCTCCATTTGACCGATGTTGGCACCTCCAGACACATCACAGAACTGGCGTTGGTGCGCGAGGCAAGGACAGACAGACCACATGGAAGGGTTGAGGGACCAAGAAAAGATATCGCACCAATGACGATGCAAGACGTCAACATGTTGCAGTCGCTCACAGCAACTCAGAATACACATGGAAGCTGCAGGGCCTGGTGGAGCCAGCGAGAACAATGTGTTGCTATCAGCATCACGAACCAACGGGTCTGCACCGTGCAAGAGCAATGTGTCTAGTGTTCGAAAGCTGCAGAAGGCTCCCGAATGCACTGCTGCAGAACCACTCGAATCACACAGATTCGGATCCGCATTGCTTAGGAGCAGCTGTTCAGTGGCAAACGGTCTGTCATGGAGAACTGCTATGCGCAAAGGGCTGAGACCTTGGGGAGGAAAAAGATTCACGTCAGCATTTCCCTTCACAAGCATTTTGATTGATGGCACGCTGCCAATCTCCGCTGCCCAACCCAAGACTGAAGTGCATATCGCGCAGTTTGGGTCCTGTCCGGCTTCCAAACAGCGTTTGATTGCCATCACATCGCACAAATCAACTGCGTCGAACAGGTCTTCTGTGAAATGCATGACTTTCGGCTTCTTGACAATATGCACGACAGATGGCCAACCGAGCGCCTGCCATGATGAAGTTTCTGAAATTTGCGTTTCGAAGCAAAACGCATCGATAGTGAAGTACGGCAAGCCAAGTTTAGCGCTCACATGGTCTCTGACGATATCCAAGAAGTTGCAATGCTCCCACTCCAAATACATTTGGAATGCGCTGAGCAAATCATCTGTCATAGCGGACTTCACAAGCACTTCCGTGCGCCTGTCTTCCTCCACAACCTTTGCCTTCTCGGTTTCTGCCAATAGAACACACATGTAAGAACAAGGAGCTGGTGTGGCACCCCTAGTCACATCGCAACCTCCCCACACATCGTGAACATTGCTAATAACGCGCCCATCAGACTGCACAGCAAAAATCAATTCCCACTGTCTAGCAATGGCAGGACACCACTCCTGCACACTGCCAACGTGCTTGTGCCGGGTTGTCCGGACAATGCAACTACCATCGGGCCAAATCTCCAAGCCGACGAAGTGGCGGTCACGGTATAGGACATATTTGCCAGGCCTCATGTCCTCTGGCTTGAAGACAGGTACCAGCTGCTTCCTGGAAAGGGCGCGCAGCAGTTTCAAGAAATCTAGCAGATAACCAAAAGTTATTTGCAACCAAGTGTCTGGAACGGGCGCAAGAAGCGGTTCCCATCAGTTAGTGCCCGGAAAGGACCATCCTCCACGTAGGGAACGTTGAAACCCAAAGAGCGGAGCGCATCTACCAAGCAGACATCTTTCGGAGCAAAGTCAGTCTCATAGGGCCTGAGAAAGCGAACGCGGACACATGTTCAGTTACAAACTGCACGCGTGGCAAACCAGTCCGAGTCACCTTCGTGTTGGAAATTTCTTATTCCGCAAGCTGCTGGCGGCTTCACCGGGATTATCCTCCACAGCTTCGATGACTTTGCTTTCTGCATACACTTTCGACTGAAACTCATCGAAAGTTGCATTGTCACGCCGGGCTTCCACCAGGCGCTTCTCCACCCAGCGTCTTCGAAGCTTTCGGAGGGCGCTCCGCAATACATTGTCCCAGTAACGCTTCTCACGACGTCTCTGTCGCTGTCGTTTGGTGAGGTGAGAATAATCTTCCCACGGGTACTCTGTCGGGGCGACTCCAACAAAAAGTACATCATTATCGCCACCAAATGCATCTTTGTTGACAGCTGTCGTGAATGTAGGCAATGCCCTTAGCCATACATGTTATTCTGTACACTACAAGTCTTGCTTCCGGGTGTATTGCGGCTACAACTTCATAGTGCAAACCAGAAGCTGGCTTTCAGTCTCAGGGGCATCGTTGGTGGATGAAGCTTGGCCAGAGCAACCTTGAAAGGTGCAGGAACAAGAGTTGGATACCGTTTGCTTTACATGTGAAGCCGAGGCTCCTTTGCAGCGAAATCTTCGATACCATGTAGGCCTGGGAATTTTGGTGGGCCGCTCACGTTCTTGCCGCGCGTGGCTGTCTGAACCTGCAAAACGCGAGCCAATGATAGCAGTTTGACGCTGTTTGCGTGGAAGGTTTGCGCGTTGTAACTGTTCCTCTGAAGCCCGCCTGAACTGGTCGCAAACTGTTCAGACTTCTTACAACCTCAGTGTGGGTGCTTAATGGGTCCGTAGCTTCGTTGCGGACTCGCAAGAACAATGAAGGCAAGCAGCAGCCAGCGCAGAGCAGCAAGAAGGCTCGACCATGCGCGATCTCAAAAGCCATGACGAGGTGACTGCCTCAAAGGCCAACATTGTCCAGGACAGAACATACCATGCTAAAAGTTTCAGATGCTGCAGGTGGCTATGCCCTGTAGAATGCAGACAAGGCGCTGAGAGAAAAGGGCGGGACGAACAGGCTTGTACTTTGAGCACGGGAGCTGCAGTGTTGCTAGCGAGCTGATTGTCTCTCACTCTGTCAAGTTTCCAGTGGTTTTGTTCTGCGCGCTGCGTCGAAGTATGTGATCGTTGACGCATTGGGCTCAGGATTGCCGGTGTAATGGTTTTCAACTTCTGAGAGAACAGGCGCGCACACCGTCAGGACTCTTTGTGACAGAACTGAGAAAACGCAGCTAGACACAAGCAAGGGCCCAGTAGACAGCTTGTCAACAGTTGAAACGTGACAGGTGCACGCAGCGTCTTCATTGGCCGCTGACTGCAGGAATCCCCAGCAGCCTCAACTATTGTAGTCAAGCTTGTGGTGAGTGATCGGGGTTTATGAAATAGGCAGGCGCGCTCTTGCAGCAGGCCAGAGCCTATGCATCACACAAATAATTTCTCTTGTTTCTGTGTATGTGCACTTGTGTGTCTGCACGCGCGCTTGTATCACTACAAACTACAGACGCCATCGACAACACACCAACACATTTACTGCGATAGCCTCCTCCTTCTGAGAGGTTTTCTCATGTTCACATACTTCTAGTCTTCACTGGATTGACGCTACCTTCGTCGGAGGTTTTGATACAACAAACTTGTAGGCTTGTGAAGTCTGGTTTTAGCCAACCATTGAAAATCATGATTTATTTATTTAGCAAAAATGTTGCAGATTTATGTTCTATAGTGCTTCACATAGTGAAATAGATTAGGGTGCGGAAAGCAGTCTGAGACAAGTCCTGAGATATCCTGAGATGCCAGAGAGAGAGAGAGAGAGCAGGCAGACTCCGGTTGCAGGCGCCTTCCCAAGGTCGCCTGGGAACCGCATCACGTATTCCCTTTTCGAGTCCGCACGAGAGAGAGAGAGAGAGGGGGAGGGAGCGGGGAGCCCTGAGACAGTTGCGACAGTCACTAAGTCGTTTAATTGAACGATGGTTTCTTTGCATGGCCCTGATGTATCCCAGCTTCCTGTCTCTCGGTGGCCCTATAAGTCCTCGGTCCTAGGTCCTAGCTAGTAAGTAGCTAGCAGCTAACTAGCTTATAGGCCCGCTCTAACTATTTGCAGTTTCCCTGCCCTGCTCTATGTCTCTCTATTGTGTTCCACTAATATTTCCCACCTGCTAATGGATTTGCTATTTTTTGCTATTTCCTCGAAAAATAGCAAAAAAATGCACATAGCAGAACATCCAAAATAGAGAAAACAAATAGCGACTCTGAAACCCTCACACAATAGAATAGAATAGGCAGGCAGCGGAGTGTGACCAGTGACTAGTGACTAGTTTACTGAACCGTGACTTGTTGACCCGACAAACATGGGTTGAACAATGGAGATAGGCTATATGGCATAACCGGGCATAACCATGAGCCCGAAGCACACCGCCTGCAATGGACGCTGGTTCTGAACCAGCGGATGACAGGGAGGAAGCAGCAGTTCATAATTACATGGACTGAGGGCCAGCTGCCTCCTGCTTGGCTAAGACGTCCTCGAACCCAGACTTGGAAATGACAGTGCGTCTAGAGTCTAGTGACTAGTGACTACAGTGTAGTGGAGTCTAGAGTCTAGACTCTAGTGACGAAGCAGAAAATTCTTGCCAAGTTGCCACCAACAAACTCTCAGTTCAAACATCTTCAGCACACATATGACCTCTCTTTTTAGGTTTACTAGACTTTTGATGGTGCTGTTTCTCTCTCTAATTCACTTAGCAGTTATTTTGCTAAAATAATCTTTTCATGTCTACCAGTGGTTCCCTGAGCACAGCTTCACAATTGTAGGCTTATTAAGGCTTATTACATCTGCAAAACTTATTTACCAAGCTGATTGAACCGCTTCAATGAGAAGCTGACCTAGACCGCCAAGACTGGACACCTGCAAAGCAAGTCGCTGAGAAACTCTTTGGCGACATCCATGCATTTTCTGGTCTCCATTCGGCCTCACCTGAGCAGGTCAAAACGCTCATTTCTCAGAGCGCCCGCTTCTCCCACATCTGCGCAGTTGCTAGCGATGGCCTCCACCCTAGTAGCGATGGCCTCCAACCTAGAAGCGATGGCCTCCACCCTAGTAGCGATGGCCTCCAACCTAGAAGCGATGGCCTCCACCCTAGTAGCGATATTTCAATTCGTTTCACCTCTCACAAGTTTAGCATTTCGAGTCGACTAAGTTATCCCTTGAAGTTACGCACGGGATACGAGCAACACTCAATCAAAAAGAGTGGTAGGCTCAAACTGTTAAGTTTTATGATACGTTGCGATTATTCTTGCGCTCCTACACGCTTTCTTCGGCTGAGGTGCTGGAAGCGAGTTGGCAAAAGCCATCCCACCTCTGGGCGCAAACCCTCAAAGCCAAGGTCTGCCCAGTAGACGAGCTCCAAAGGACACGCTTGCCGATGAGAAGCAGCATGGCGACGCGGTATAGCAGGTTCTTTGGTACGACGACGAACAGAGCTGTTCAAAAGCATTTTCTGCGGTGGCGAAAAATCTGCCTGGTATACAAATCAAATGACGGTTATCCTACTGAAGAGTCACATTGTGAAATATCAGCTTGACTTTCGGCGGCTGTCTCTGTCCAAAGACCCAAACCCTATGCTTTTTGTGGTGAACCTCTCAGCCACATTGGAGCCCAGGAATCGCAAAAGCTTGCAGATAGTTTTAGATGTCTTGTCTGTAGAAGTCTTATCCTACTGTAGCCTGAGTAGGGGGCTGATCATCTGAAACTCAGATATCAAGCAGCGTGCCTGTCTGGATGTGTATCGGCCAGATAATTTTGGAAAATGACACGTTCACCCAACAGCTGGGCGGGAGTTCAATCCATGATCGTAGTAGGATCCGGCTCGGAATCGACCCACTGGGGGGAAGAGACCAATCTAATAAATGTTCAGGGCAGAAAACGTGTGCTCAAGGGATCCGCTCACCCAATGAGAGGAACAACATACTTGCTTGCACGTAGAAAGCCCGCTCTCCCACTCAGGTGGAAAACGCACACTCCGGGGGAGAAAGCCCGCTGAGGAGAAGAACGCCCACTCAGGGGGGAACGCCCGCTTAGGGGAAGAACGCCCGCTCAGGGGAGAAAACCCGCTCAAGGGAAGAACGCTCGCTCAGGAGAAAACCGCCCGCTCAGGGGAGAATGCCTCAGGGGAAGAACACCCGCTCAGGGGAGAACGCCCGCTCAGGGGAAGAACACCCGCTTAGGGGAAAACCGCCCGCGCAGGGGAGAACGCCCGCTCAGGGGAGAACGCCCGCTCAGGGGAGAACGCCCGCTCAGGGGAGAACGCCCGCTCAGGG
>JAOBYK010303806.1:0-19310 GCA_025434845.1 Phenganax subtilis | reverse complement strand
TTTGGGAGGAGCTTAGGTTTTGCACAGCATTGGTAACAGCCCAAGCAATGTGAAACACTCCTTTTCTCAAGGAGTTGTGCAATCCTTTTATCAAGGAGTTTTGCTTGTACTCCTTTTATCAAGGAGTTTTGCTTGCACTCCTTTTGTCAAGGAGTTGCCAGGCCATACCTCCTTTTGTCAAGGGGTTGCACCATCCTTTGTCAAGGAGTTGCCATCAGGACCATCCTGTCCTTTTGGCAAGGATTCAAGGAGCTCAGGCCTTGCCAAAGTCCTTGGGGACTGCCTCCACAGCCTGTGGCAGGTCCCTGTAGGTGTTGTTGCACCAGTTGTGTGCATTCCTTTTGGCCCTGATGTTGATCCCCTTTACCAAGGGTTGGCCCCTTTTGCCAAGAGTTTGATCCCTTTTGCCAAGGGGTGGCCCCTTTAAGTGGTTGGCGCCTTTTTACCAAGGGTTTGCACAGTTGACCCTTTTGCCAAAGGTTTGCACAGTTGACCCTCTTGCCAAGGGGTGGACCCCTTTTGTCAAGGGCACCTTGCTATGCTTCACCTTTTGTCACGGTGTTTTTTTGTGCAAACAAGCTACCAAGTGTCATACAGGTGCTGCCTCAGCTCCAATGCCTCATCCTTAGTAATGTGGTCTTCTTCCAACCTCTTCTGGATATGCTCCAAGATCTCCAAGTATTTGGTGTGTTTCTTGGACACAATCAATGAAACCTTCCCCTTGCCATCTTCAGCTGTAGTCCCACAGATGTATGCCCTCCATGGTTCTTTGTTTGTCTTTGCAATTCTCAACTTTGTCCATTTCTTCCTAGGGTAGGCTGGTGGTCCAGAAGATGCTGTCCCTTTCTTCTTCCCTTTTGCCAAGGGTTTGCTTGGCAAGGGCTTTGCTTTGCTTTTCCCTCTTGCCAAGGGTTTGCTTGGTTTGCAAGCTGGTCTTTTTGCAACAAAGCCCAAGCTTTTCTGCAGCTTTGCTTTCTCTTCTGCCTGATCCTCCTTTGGCTCTTGAGTGGTTGCCAGCTGCCCCTGCCTTCTTCTCAAGAAAGATGGCTGGGGCAGTGCCTTTGCCAAGGTGCTTCCTTTTGGGAAGGAATCCTCACCGAGTCTTCCAAGGCCCTTCCTTTTGGCAAGGAATCTTCATTTGCCTGGCACCCTTTGGCAAGGGGTGTTCATTCTCTCCTGCTGGTGGTGTTCCAAAGCAAGCAGGGTAGCCTTGGCTGTCCAAGGACACTTCACTGATTTCCCTTAATGTATGCATTTCATTGTCCTTCTTCTCCATGAGGTCAATGACTTCCTGCAAATGCATGAACTCCAGAGATGTTAGCTTGCCAGCGCACATCCTCAGGTCTTCTCCTTGTTTCAGTCTTCGCATGTGGTATAGGATCACCCCCACCCTTTCCACTCTGATATTGACACAGAGGCCACCATTCCACTTACTCTTGTTGAGGGCTGGGTGCTCCATCAAAACCTGCATTACAGCTTGCCTCAGATTCCCTGGCTGTATCTCAGCTGTTGACTCCAAAGTCACCAGCCCTTTTATCAAGGGCAGCACCTTCAGCAGTGCCTTTGGGTTACAACATTGGTTCCTGGAGATCTGCTCATAAGGGCCCAAATCAGCCAACAGATCCTTGTGATCTGCAAGGCATGTAACCAGCAAGTCAACATCAACCACTGGTTTGCTTGTGTGTCTGGCACCACCCTTGCCCATCACCCTTTTGTCAAGGGGTTAGGCAGCCCTTTTCTCAAGGGATTAGATCCCTTTTTTTCAAGGGATTAGATCCCTTTTCTCAATGGATTATTACCCTTTTCTCAAGGGGCTTACCCCTTTTGTCAAGGGTTCAAAGTGATGTTTGAGATAGAAAAATAGCTGAACAAATCAATAAAGGAATCAATAGCAAAATCAATTAAAAAATCAATATATTTCTTATCACAAATCTATTGATAAAATCAATAAATTTTGCTATTGAAAATTTCAATTAAAAACAATAGGTTTTAATTGATTAGAATCAATAGAGGATGCTCAGGGCAAAAAAAGCGCTCGAGGCTATGAAGTAGCAAGGATGCACACACACCTTTCCATCACCCTATCTCTTTTTTTCAGCGAAGCCAGCCCTTCTGGTGCCACATACGTCGATAGTGGCTAAGACAACGTGTGGTTGTCCGCACAGCAATACCAAAGGCATGACAGCGGCGCGTCACTCTGCACACCTGAGTCAGCGATAGACAGCAAATGTTGGACATGCATGAGCTGCACAGTCACTTGAGTGCATATATGCATACAAGCTGCCCTTCCAATCCAGTCCTCATCTTGCCATGTGGCAAATCCTTTGCGCATCTTTGGCAGGATCCCCCCAACATGCAAACTATGAACGATCACGCACAATGCACATGCGTGCAAGCATCTATTGGGGTTCAAGACGAACTCAGGGTTCCGCAAGATCTGGTCATGCATGAACAACCTGGGCCAACATGGCACCATACTTTGTCAACGCATGCGTGACATACGGCACTTATCAAGCAAGTGTTGCAGCACAGGCACTGAATCTCTTGCTGCATGTGAAGTTTTGGCTTTGTTTTAAAGAGCAACCATCGCTTGGAAACTGCATAGTGGTTCAATGCACTGTAGCCTTCCTAAGTGCATGGAGAAACCCAATGCTGTTACCTATCAGCCTATCATGCATGCAAACTGAACAATGGGAACAATGGACTGAACAATGGGAACAATGGGCATGAAGCTGTGAAAGAACCCCCTGTACCTCCAGCCATGCTACTGTAAACTGTTGGCAGCTTCGAACACAGGCTATAGCCTTGTCTCTCGGCAACCAAAGCTGTCTTCTCCCCAAGGCCTTGAAGTATCGGTCCACTGCTTCCAACGTCCAACGAAGAAGCGATAGGGCATCAGCGGGAGCTTTCTTAGCTCGGAGCAAATGTGGCAAGTTGATACACACACACACGTATGCATATTCATGGACGCACGCTCTCACGCATTGATAAGGATGCAATGCCATTTAGCTCAGATTCATGACCCTCACGCAATTCTCCGGAAACCACAGATACTAACCATTTCGACAAAAGCGTAGTGTCATAGGCTTTCCCACAGCCTCCTGGCCAAGTTTGTAGCCTTGGCTCTAGGTGACCCAAGCACTCACCAACAGCTAGTTAAACCAAAGCACAGTAGCAACCATGCTGTTGTTCAGCCAAGCCACGATGACATTTTGAATGTCTTCAGTTCAAACTTGTTCAGGCTGGATTTCTTTTTGTGTGCTACACACCAAGCATGGAACGAATCGTAGGCGCATTCAAGGCGTTCATCGATGTTGTGACCAGGAAACATGTGCCATCGGCATGCCAAGAGTACCTCGACACTGTTCAATACTTAGCATGCATGTGCTCACCATCACCCTTTCCATTCATGACAGAAATAGTCAAGGTACAATGGCTGAGGAGACAAACTCTCTGCCCACACCATGGTGCCAAGTATGCATTTGGTCTGGGGGGCTGTCACAAGGCCCCCCTCCTGGGAGGGTATGCAGGCTTGGCGGGGGGTGTCGAACTGCGGAGGTTGCAGGCCTTTCCTGTCTCCAAGGGGCTGCTGCTTTCGTGTTCCACCATTCCTGAACTCATCTAGCGGTAGCTCAACACATTAAATTTTAAAGTAAAATCCTCTGCCAAAGCCGACCATGCATGGATTAAAGGCAAGTTTCGCGACTTGAGCAATAGTGGCACTTCCTCAAGGATGTGAAGCCTGAATATAAATTGTGAGCCTTTCCTTAGCAACAGTTCCCAGGACACATAAATTAATGTTGCAGGAAAGGTTGGATCTATGACAGCAATGGTCAGTAAAGAAAACTTTGTGGATGCGTATTTGAGCTGCTGAGGTATGGCCAATCCCCCTTGACACCAACTAACACAACAAACAGTTGCAAAGGCCTCTCATCTTCCAGAGCAACCTCGAAGAAATGCTGCATGCACGGCCGACAATATAATCATTAATGCTTGAACCTAGCAATAAAAAGCACCTCGCAGCATCCAAGGAGCTTCAAATCCGTTGGTGTAAAGTTGCCTCAAATCTTCAACCAATGCTTCTTGCAAGACTTGCACCGTGTGGTCACCCTCATAGAGCTCCCCGGGCATAATCGAATGCAACAGCCTGCTGTTGAAACTATGGCCAGCATGTCCTTCAGGAAGAATTGCAGGCTGCACTGAAGTGGCCATGACAGCTCTCCGAAGCTTTCCACGACCCTCGTCTCCGTGAATCATCACAGGGATGCACCTGCCGAGGTGTTCCACATGATCAGTGAAGACCTGGTGGTCCTCCCCTCTTGCAGCCTTGAACTTGGCCCAGAAGTCCCTGAGCATAGCCTGCCAGCCCTGCATATCGCGTAATGCAATTCCACCGAGCACGGGCTGGCCACAAGTTTTCTTGAAAATTGCTTCCAGCCATGAAGTCAATGGCAGGGTAGGCCACGGCATCATGATATGTTGGTTCCTCCATTTCACAGGCAGGTCCACCTCCACCATTTTGACCGGCAAAGTCATGTTGAACTGGTGGATGAGTCTGTGTAAGTTGCGTGACCAGTTGGTGCGGCAAGACCAGCTTTTCATTCTAGACAGCAGGTCGCTGAGACCTTGTAAGGAAGCATGTTTGAATGGCTCATGCAAATTGAAGGATTGCACATATCTAAAGTCAGGATAGGTGGTTCAGCAAACATTCAGCCCTGGGCCACCATGAGGTGTACGCAGGCAAGAAAACAACTGCCCCATAGAGACAACGTGCCTTGCAGAATCAGCCTGAGATGAGCCATATGGATGTGATCAGGCACAGACACCAAAGACCAAACAAACTTGTACGAGAAACTCCAGTATCAAAGCCTTCTAGCATAGCATCCATGATAATGTGATCTAAGTCATTCTTTGCCTCCTGTTTGCCAAACGGAGTGGCCAAATCAATGCCTCACACAGACTGCACAGAAACATCTAAACCGTTCAATGTCACTCAGGAAACACATATGGGCCATCTGAGAACAACACGAGGGCCTTCTTCAGATTTATCCTTTTCCAAACCATGTTTCTTTGAAGCCTTCATGTCATTGGATAGTGTTCTATCACGCTTCCTCTTCTTCGAAGAAGAAGCAGTACCTGACAAACCATGTCCAGCCAGATTCAAACCATTGACCATGACCCATACACAAACTAATACATGCGTGCGCATGCGTGACAATCATGCATGAATGAATATGAATGACATTTGAAGACAAGGAAATGTGATTATGCATGCATGTATTAAAAGATCTGGAATTCATGCATGAACTCATTTTGAAGCGTACCTTGCACCCCTGCGCAAGGAATGCAAAGACCTGCAGCAGCAAAATTGTAATACACAACCATGCATGGACACAGACCCAGCCAGCAGATCTTAAGCACCCAGCTCTCAGGTTCTTCCATCAGACCTGCAGGAAAGCCCTAGGCCCTAGACAAGCATTCGCACTGCAGAAAACCTATTCAAACAATAACCAAACAGGCGCACATCATTTTTCCAAATGCTCTCGAGGTTTGGTCAAAACTTACACGCAACCCACCCAGTCACACGGTGCAGGAAACCATGTGCCAGAAATGCTTTATGCATGGACATGAGTGAATGTGCATGGACAGACCGGCTGCCGGCTCACTTCTTTTTGTGCTTCTTAGACCTCAAAGGCATGACGTGACACATGAGCATGCACAGCTGTAATGTTTCGTTTGCACTCATCATAATTCACTCCAAAGTACTTTCCATCCGATTCATCTTCTGACTTGACATCTCCATCCTCCTTCTTGGATTTCTCCTTCTTGCGTTTGGCCTTCTCGGCCCTCTCAGCCGCCTTAGCAGCCTTTGTCTCTTCAGTCTCAGGAGGCTTCCAGCTCCTCAGGTCAAAACATGATAAACATGCATGGGTTCAGAAGAAGGGAAACTGATGAAATTGATCGAGGCCAGGACTTTGCGCGGACCAAGTACAAGTTCATTTCACAGTCTGCTTTGGTCACTTCGATGAAGTGATTCAGCAAGGCATCTTTCTTCTCCCTGGCCATCAATTTGTGATAGTTTACAGAATCGCGCACAGCACAAAAACCAAGGAAGGCTGACTTCGTTGGGATCACAGCAACCGAGTCCGATTGCAACTTGATTAGCTCCGCATTCTCTGTAGAAAGCTGATCCAAGGGCTTGGAGATGCCAGTGTACAGCCTGTACTTTCTTTGACCCAATTAAAGAGAAAGCTGGCAAGGAACTATGGCCCCTGCTCCCCCGCCCTCTTGTTGTTGTCCTTGTACGGTTCCAGTTTCTCCTGTCCAGCATCGATCGGATCTGTGTAGGCATGCATGTGGCACTTTGCAATGCTACCTAGCCTTCATGCTAGACGCCGAATCGATCTTCTTGCCCAGGATCAGCAGAAACTGTGGTAGCACCTGGTAGGGGTTGGTTGTTTGTGACACAGTGGGAAACATTGTTTTCTCTGGCGGGCCCTTGATCCTTAGCTACCATGCGTGCAGAGACTGGAAACTCAAAGGAACCATGCATGAGAGAGGAAGTCAACAATATGCAAACTTGACTTTCATGAATGAACAGTTAAAGAGCCAAGGCTCGCAAGAGGTGGAGGCAGGGTTTCGGGGTGATCAGTGGCAATTGGTTCTGCAAACTCTGGGCGGTCAATCATAGAACCAGTGGAGTCCTGAGCCAAAGAACAACAAGGAAAGGCTGTGTGTTTGGTCTCACAGCTAGTCCATTTCATGCACACAGCCCTAAGTGACAAATTTTATAACTAGCAAGCCATTCAGGCTTCCTGCCTCATACGTTGCCCCTGTACTCTGCGTCATCCTGCTACCAGTCTCATTGGTAACTTTCTTGAGGTGTTCCACGTCAATGTCCACAAACTCTCCACCTGAAATCGGATGACGAATGATTCGATTGTTCTCACGCGCCCACTTCCAGGTATTCTCGATCATCTCCTGCAGCGGGAAGGGTGGAAATGATTTAAGTACATTTACACACATGCATTGACAATCATTCAGGCCCTGGCATCATCCCAGAAGTACTTTTCTTTCAGCTGACGTTTGGTCACACGACTTTCTGTGTCGATACCTGTCTTCTTGGATTCTGTCCACTTCTTCACTTGCATCTCCACCAGATCAAAGTTTCCACCGCTTTCCAAGAAGATTTTCTTCAGTTCCGCCCCTAAGCAGTGGATGCATGCAACACACGAACAGCCAGCAACACACGTACTGTTTTACACGCAGGGGAAATCTAAGTTGCGTGCTAGAACTTTCCTTATCGTACATTTCTTGTATCTCCTTGCTGCTTTTCTTGAGGTTGTGGCAATAGCGACGGATCCTTAGGAAAGAATTATAAATATATACATCCATGCATGCAAACACTTTTTGTGGCCCAGACTTCCAATCATCAGCATCCATTTTCTTCTTTGCAGCATTCGCAGACTGAACCAACTCGCAATCCCCAGCCTATCCATCATGCCAAGCAAAGTGGCCAATGTTTAAGAACCCAGAAGAACCAGAACAACAGAAAACATCAACCGAGCCTTCGCCAGAGATCCCTGGGTGCTTTCCAGCTCAGTCGGTGTAAGCGACTCCTCCCCAACCAATTCAACCGGTTGCGGGCGAGCCTGCCAAGTCAAGTCAAAGCACTCCCATTTAGTTAGCAGGCTGAAACCATGCATGCATGGGACAGACCAGCTGTTAGCATGCACAGCTTGCCTCAGGTTCCTCTCCAGCCACATAGGGTAGTGTCCTGCAGCATGCCATTCTCAGACATGAACGCGTGCATGTGCACACACACACACACGTGTCACACCCCTCCTCCCAGATGAAGACATCGGAGCTCCACCAGTCGCCCTCACAGCAGCCTCATGTGCAAGTTTACTTTTCTCAAGGGCCAACGATTGTTCCTTGGCCACTCGGATCTTCTCCTGAAAGTAGGCCATTTGTTTCTCCAGGCTCTCGATCTCACTTTCTCGCCTAGCATTTTCTTCATCCAGGCGCTTGTTGTCAGCGACCACTTGATGGTGAAAGTCGTTTTGGGCCTTCATGAGGAACTCAGCTTCTGCCCATGGGATGTTTAATGCATGCATCACTTTACACACTTCATCTTCATACTTATGGGTGGCTGTTCTTGCATCAGGCAAAAGTCCGTTTGCCCTCTCCATTTCTTGTCTTCGACGCAAATTGACAGCTTCCTTCTCTAGCTCATGGTCAAGCCTTCGCACTGCCAGTTCATGTCGCTCTATCTCCCCTGGTCCAAACAATTTGTCTTGTTCCAAAAAAAGTCTGGCAGCTACATGCGCTTCATTCACTGTTGTGCAGAAGCTCTTTTGTTTGTTCAAATGCAATGCCGCCTCTTCAGCTGCTGGCACTTTTTCACTCTCCACACGCGCAGCTTCAGCTGCAGCCCTTTCTTGTTCCAACTTTGCAGCTTCAGCTGCAGCCCTTTCCCTTTCCAACTTTGCGGCTTCAGCTGCAGCCCTTTCCCTTTCCAACTTTGCGGCTTCAGCTGCAGCCCTTTCCTTTTCTTCTTTCTCCCGACGGGCAGCTTCAGCTGCAGCCCTTTCCTTTTCCAACTTTGCAGCCTCAGCTGCAGTCCTTTCCTTTTGTTCTTTCTCCACACGGGCAGCTTCAGCTGCAGCCTTTTCCTTTTCCAACTTTGCAGCTTCCGCTGCAGCCCTTTCTTGTTCCAACTTTGCAGCCTCGGCTGTAGCCCTTTCCTTTTCCAACTTTGCAGCTTCAGCTGCAGCCCTTTCCTTTTGTTCCTTCTCCCGACAGGCAGCTTCAGCTGCAGCCTTTTCCTTTTCCAACTTGGCAGCCCTTTCCTTTTCCAACTTTGCAGCTTCGGCTGCAGCCATTTCCTGTTTTTCTTTCTCCACCCGGGCAGCTTCAGCTGCAACCTTTTCCTGCTTTTCTTTCTCCATACGTGCAGCTTCGCGCTCCCTTTCAATCTGCTGGGCACGGGCAGTAGCCTCTCTTTGCTCAGCTAGTTGTTTAGCTTTGCATTCAATCTCCTCATGCTCCTTCATCAAGGCTGCCCGCTTGCGAGCCAACTCAGCTTCTTCTTCATTCAGTGCCACCCTTTCGTTTGCCATTTGTTCATACTTCCGAATCTCTTGGAGATCCTGTTGGACTGCCTGCTCTTGGTATGCTGCTTCTGCTTCTAGCTTCTCCAGGGCCGCCCTTTTCTTTTTCAGCTCATCGATCTCCTCCACGCTCTTCGCCGGTGTTGGTGTGGGTGAACGTGACCGCTGACGATGCCCCCCCTGCCAGCAAGGCACGCTATTTACATTGCCCCTAATGCAGGTACACACACACACGCACACTGCACCAGAAGCACCCCACTATGCATGCAGCATGAATGCTGTAAAGGCACGAGCCATTGCTAGGAAGGCCGCGAACTGGCACACCAGGTGCAAAAGCACGAGGTGAAGGAGAGGCTGTGAAAATTTGGCCTCAACGTTTTCTCCGGTTAATAGTGCAAATCCAAAGAACCTATAGACTCATGCGTGCATACATGCGTGTAGTTCATGCGTGGTTGTCGGCCTGCAACCGCTGGCGTAGGCGAGTGCACGGATGCACTAGAGGAACGCTCACCTTCATCCACAGCTGCCTGCAGTTTAGCAATGGTACGGAGCTTCTCCTGCCAGGAGCTGGCTAGAGGGTGGCACGCGCGAACATAATTTAACATAGCCCCGCCTTTATTTGCTCATCCAAGTCCATCGAAGACTCAGTCGTCCCCATGCGGAGCAGCCCCAACCCCTGGTCCAATGTCTCCCTGGACATCTTAGACAGGTCCCTACAGTTCTGAGCCGGTCTTCCAATTTTAAAGCTATATCAACCAATATCAACCAATGATGCATTTCTTTCTATAAAAAATGCCAGCGGGAGCAATTCAAAAAGTGATTCGAGCACTTTTTGAAATTGCGCCCGTTTGCGGTTTTTTGCGCCCGGTTTGCGGATTTTTTGCGCCCGTTTGCGGTTTGCACTTTTTGCAAAACACGCCGTCAACATATATTTTTAAGCACAACGCTCCGCAAACTCCTCTAACTCCGCCCCTGGTTAGAGTATGCCCCATATAGGATGCCGTGCGATTTTTTGTATAACATGATTTTTGTATAACATTTCCATGCATGCTATGGTAGCATACTCGATCAAATTAATTAGGTAAACGTGCTGCGTTGTACTGAGCAACCAGCTCCGGTTCGGCCACGACGGCCAACCGGAATTCATCATCAAAATTCTGCATGGTCTGAGCCCACGACTCAGGAATCTTCAAAGAACTACTTGTCCACAAGTAGGACCATACAGTATACAATTCAGCGTCATCCCATGTGTCGCCAAGTGGAAGTGACATAAAGATTTCTCTGTCTGTGAGGTATTCTCCCAGAAGTGGTTTCCTCCTGCATGCATGGATATCTATGTACATTGCATGTGATGTTTGCATATGTATTGCATTTGTGCATTGTCCTCAAGCATTGCATTGGCTGTGCTGGTGATTCTTTCCAAACGCGCACAAGCCGCACGCCAAAGGCTGGCGGATATGTCCTGAGATCTCATGTTTCTCAAAATGTCGCTGTACAATATCGAGCCGAGGCCCAAACTGTGTTTCACGTAGTTGCTTTGTTCCATTCCACTTTTTGCCCACCCTGCCTTCAGCAAAAATGTTTCTTGTGCATCCATAACACATATATATTAAAACCAAATTGAGCCAGCAGACGTGCTGTCTTCACTGTTGTCAGCCGTTGCATTTCTTCACGTGGGAGGGTCCCCAAATCCATTTTGGAGATCTCCGGCCAATTGCTGCGCAGCAGCAACCTTTTAGGGCTTGGGCAGCCATACTTCATCAACCAAAAGCTGACTGAATAGACCTCAGCAAAAAACATGACCTCAGCAAAAAAGAATCGACCATGCATGCATGGCATATGTGTGTCCATTTGGACGAAGCTACCCAACAGATACGCTGCTGCAGCCACTGCCACCGAAAGTAGGAATAAAGCAGAGATTGGCGTGGTTGCTCAACAAGATAGAAAGCATGCTGACTCAAGATCAGCAGGCATATCAGGGTCACCCTTGGTTCAACTCATACATGGAACATGAAGGCATGGGCATCCACAAAAGCACATGCATGAAGAGTCGGACAGTATATATATATATGGTACTATGTTTGAAGTCAAGCCACCGTGAGGCCATCAAGTTACCCTGCAATACAAATGGGTAACCAAGTCCCAGCACATTGATTCCGCTGCGCCATGAACTACCACGGGCTGGCGTACCCCAACTTCGACAGTCTGGAGCAATGAGGCCAAGACAACCAGGCCGAAGCTGCAAAGCTGCATAGCAAGCTACCCTCAGAGAAAAGGAACACACAACATAGTTTTCCATGCATGGCATGCGTGAAAACTAGGCACAAGACAGAAAACCAGCTGATGAAAGAAAGTCGTGAGATCTGGGAGCATTGTTCCTCTCTCCAACCACAATGTCATACCGGCCCACATTGAAGCCTGCACGCTTCCTCAATCAACCCATGCAGTGTCCAAAAGCACGCACACACACGCACACGGGAGCTCAGTCAAAACCTCAGGTTCAAGCCATGCATGGCTGGTATGGGCAGCACCAGCGAACAGCTCTATGAACTCAAATGGTGCACAGTCCCATTTGAAGTGGCCACTCCACTTCATCAGCAAGACCTCGGCGCTACATTACATGACTCAAGCAACAACGTCATCAACCTGTAGGCATTCGAGGAAGAGGCTATGGCTATCAGTGCCTGCAGCAATCAACATTATCGCAAAGCCTGCTGCAAGCACTACAAGCATGCCCTACCTTAGGCACGTGGCAGTCAGCCAGCAGCCGCACCATTGACCCACGCTCAGGGAACGGCATGCTGATCTGGTAATGTGACATGACACATTGTACATCGTGGTGGCCTCATGGATGGATGACTGCACCTGTGATGTAGTCATATATGTTTGAACTCAAAAATACACATGAGTGCACACGCATGTCTTGAGTTAATGAACAAGTGCAACATTGAAAGCTATATGTGCTTAGATCAATTCAACTCGCACCTGCCATCATCGCATCTGTTGCCCACAACGACATGTGTACCTTCCAACAAGGGCACAATTGGAAGGCAAGTGAACTGTATGTAAACTCAATGAAGCTCCAATGAGGAACATGCATGCACATGAATGCTAGTCTGTTTGTAATATGCTTTCGCTTGAATGCGACTGCATGCATGCATGAATGCGATGCAAAAAAGCCTCAAAGCACACCTTTTTCATCCTTTTCCCGCAGCATCACAAATCACTGCTGCCCAGTTTTGGGCTTCTTCTGTGGCCGTGGCATAGTAGGCGGCATGTCCTCTTCCTACCACAGGCATGCATCAGTCAAAGGCAAGCTGAACAGGCGCAACTGGCTCACAGTGAAAGATGGCCTCATCAACACCCGAAGGGTCCATGCCACCGTAGGGGTCCTGCACAGTGATCTCATGAACGCACACTGCAGCCATGCACAAACAAACATATCATGAGCAGCTCTCAAGTTGACTTCTCAACAGATTGACATGAACCAGTGCAACATGGGGTCCGAGAGCATGTGACAAAATCCCATGACATGGCCTCATCCACACTGTCTTCCACCACTTCAGCGGTGTCCTGCATTCACCCAGCCGTGGGCCGTAGGTGCACAAACACACACACACACATTGGCCTGAGGATCCTTGCCAGTGTCCGGTGCCTGTGGAAAACATACATGTTTGAAGGACCATTGAACGCAAGAACGTACCTTGCAGTCACCAGTTTTTCTCCCAATTGCAGTCTCGCGGACCTTACCCATCCAATATACCAAATGGTACTGTGACCGGAACCAATGCTGCATGTATGCCACCTACCTGTCATGCATGTCTTGTCACAAGACTTTGATATCAGTTGGTAAGTCGGGGGCGAAGCCAGGTAGTGGAGATGCTGGTTCCTAGAGCACACATGTATATGACAGCACAGGAATGCAGGCATCAGCGTATGCAAAAAAATTACTGTCCTTTGGGCCAGGCTTCACCTTCAACACCACTCGTGGGTCTTTTGGGGCCTGTGGTTCCACCGCCTGACCACTGATTGGAGCTGCCCCTTGAACTGTACTTGCAGCTCTTGGTTCGGGTGGGGGAGGTGGCCACCATGGAGCTGGAGGTTGCATGGGCTTTGGGGGAGGGGGCGGAGGTATGCGATCACTAGGGATGGTCGAGGCTTTTGGTGGAGGCGCCCTTGGCTGAGTCAAGACTGTCTGCCGATTCAATGGAAGGGCACGCTATGACTGGGGCGGTTGTGAGAGAGGCGCCCTTTGGCTGGGGCGGACATTTTGGGCCGGTTGGCTTGGGGCAATGGTGGAGCTTGAAGCTTTGGGCGGCCTGGAAGGCTGGGAGGGGAAGGGGGGCATGCTTTGGCTAGGCGCTTGCTCCCAGGCAGCTCTACAACCTGCAAGCAATTGTTGTTCCTTCCCCTGGTACCTATGTAACACATCATCCACATTTGTCTCAGGGCTGTGGATCTTGTAGATCTGCCGGATCTTGCCCTTGGTTGTCTCCAATTCATTGTTGGCCTTTTGGACCTGTGGAGCAGTATTCACCGGCCTGCGCAGCACATATGCAATTCAGCCATAAAATGCAAGATCCTGCACACATGCATGAAACTACAACATAACCTCGAACCTCGCTTTTGGTTGAACAAATAGAACCCGCTGCTCTTCCGGCACCCTGGATACCCGATCCTGCACACAACCACCATAAATGCATGAATGAGGGACGTGCACAAAACATAGTCCTGGGTTGGGGCCAAAGCGGCTAAGCTTCTCATAACATGGCTAAGGCCAGAGTCCTTGACCAGGCTGTTGAAAAAAACGGATACACGCAGCTGCATAAGGAGGACATGCGTGCGAAAATGCATGAAGGCATGAGTGAAGGCATGCGTGCCTCAGCTAAACGTTCAAGTGTGGTTTCAGGGACCTGAGCAAACAAAATCCAGCACATCGCTATAGGACTCTCACATGTACCACGCCTCCGCTTGACGGAGAACTTCTTGCCATGCTCCATCAGAGTTCTAGGCTGTATGAAAGCATGACGCACATCAATCTCAAACAGTGAATTGCTGAGCCAAGAGCAGCATCAATTTGCCTCCGAACAGTGACGGTCTTCTTGACACGGATTCCACCCACCTCCGCCTGGCAAGCGTTAGAATTATATATTAACCAAATTAGTTTGTTTCTTGAAGACCCACCTCCAGAGTTTGAGTTCTCTCTTCCATTTCCTGATGCAAGCTGCAATTGATTCACACACGGTTCACCTCTATAGCACACACGCCAAACCAATTCCAAACCCCTGGGCCTCAAACAAGAGTCAACTATCAGAAGGCAAACCCTTTTGCATACCCTTTTGATGAATGCATTGAGCCTGAAATGGCTGCATAGACATAGACAATGGCACATAGAGGTGATGTGTGAGAATACTTTGCAGCGCATGAATGTAAAAAGGCCCATGGGGCACTTCCTGGCCAGCCAGGTGTGTAAGGCTCCAATCAAGCTTGATCCATGGTACCTGGTCAAGAGGAGGTTGCAAGCAAACAGCTGTAAGCCTGAACAACAAAACGCATGCATGGTCTCTAACAAGTTTGCCATCATGAATGCCTTTGCACGCATGCACGCCTGGATGTTTAAGCGCCCTATTTCTCCGCATGTCTTGGTGCATGAAAGTGCGTGTGTAGTTCACACGACCGATCAACAGTTGTAAAGAGACATGTGCACAAATGCTTACACTTGTGATGTCCACTGCCCCTGAAGCCCCTCAACGAATTTGACTGCAGCTGTACGATGCATGCCCCACTTATCAAGTGCACGCACAGGCTCCGGCCAAAATGTCAGACAATCCGCAAATACATACCTATCCAAGTTTCCAATGGTCACACATCAGGCATGCATGCATGCATGTATGCCCCCAAAAAAACTCATGCATGTTGCAAACAGTTCCGCCTTCCACGGCTACTTGCACTCTGCGTATGCCTGCATGAATTCACACATTGGCATGGTTCAGCATGTATGCTATCTATAGTATGTAATCAGAGCAGGCCTTGCGGCCAGCCTCCTTTGCAGTTGTCTCATCAGCCCCATTCTTTAGCGCCTGTGCCCTTGCTTTCTGGTAAGCAACACTTTTTCTTGACAGCAAATTCTTTTCCTCTCGCTTCTCCTCAGCTGTTTTCACCTTCTTCCTGGAGGCCTTAGCCTTAGCCACAGCCTTGGCCTTGGCACGACCCTTTGCCTTAGCCTTTGCTTTCGGGCTAGGGGCGGCCTTTGCCTTTGCCTTTGGCTTAGGCGATGCCTTGCTTTTTGCTGCCCGTGCTCTTCCTTTCACTGTAGCACTCGGGGCAGCGGCACCAGGATCACCCTTTGCATCACCCCCCTCACCTGCCGGTTCCTCTTCATCTTCCTCCTCTTCTGAACCTCCACCCTCATTGTCCTCACCACATTCATCAGTGCCATTGCCCTTTCCCCGCTTCTTTTTGGCGGGGGGTGGCAGGCATGGAGCTGCCAGAAGTGCGGCAACATCAGATGGTACCTGGCCAAAACACATTCTGTGGGCGATCTCTTTGTTAAAGAGTCAATGCATCAATGTTACTTCAAACAGGGCCATGTTGCAGGTTCTTCTTCTTCCATGGGTTTATCAGCAGGTTCCTCTCCCTTTGGAACTTCATGCATGAACTCTTCCGGAAGCATGTGGGGCAATGTCTCCACCTCATCAGGGCCTGGGTTGCACAGTGCAGGTAACATTGGGCTCATGACAGGAAGGAAGAACAAACTCAGCTCATCACTCACCACGGGCTTTGAAGGAACCACATTCGGCATCTTTGCTGCTTCAGTAGAGCTTCCACCAATGCCACTCGGTTCATGCATGGGAAATGCTGGGGACTGGTCTGGGTCATGCATGTCACGTGTGCGAACACGTGTTGTTCTGTTCAGCTCGATCACTTTCAGCCTTTCCTGCAAAAGGGCCTCCAGTTCAGCCAGCTCCTTTACCAACTTGGACTTGGCCACTTGTGCATCTTCAAATTGAAGAGCTCTCGCAGTCGCAGTGGTTTTCTCCGTGCTCGGCAGGTCAGCTGGAGGGGTGCCTCGGGGAAAAAAACAACCGATTGAAGCAACATACAATTCATGGATATTCTTACCTGTTCACATAATCATGCAAACCAGGAACAGGCTGCCAGTGGAGAAGGGGTGTCCAGAGTTGGGCCTGTGCAAGTTGAATGCAAATTAAACAGCTGACGCACAACATCATGCGCGCAACCTACACATGCATGCATGATCCCATGATCGGCCTGAACTGGAACTTGGGCTGTGGGTTTGCTTGGGTTCTTCGATGTTGTTTCCCTCATCCTTGCGCTGGTCCTTGCCGTTGCCCAGCTCACCATCGCTACCCACACCTGTCTTTTGCTCATTCACAGCTTTCCCTTCCTAGGCGCACAACATGCAACAAATCAGAAACTACACATGCGAAGTTTACTTCTTGCATATGTCATGAGATAAGATCCCCACATCTTCCGAATCAGAATCTCCAGATGAAGATCCCGTCTCATTATCAGAGTCCTCATCCTTCTGAGAGCCTGTGAATGTAAGCTAGGCATTTTGTCCCATGAGCAAACTTATTGGCCTGGCAGATTGATGCCAGCACTGATGAAGATATCACGGATGTCACCATCTCTGGGGATATGGGGCCGCCTCAATCATGCATGCTTGGAAAAACAAAAGAACAAAGCCTTTAGAGGTCTCAGTGAACATGCATCCAAGCCATGCGTCTTCGCGATCCGTGAAAATTTGAAGAGCAGCTGCTTCACAACACGCGACTGCATCTTGTGCCTGGTACCTAAATGGGTCTTTTTTGCGTGCGTGCATGGATGAGCTGAATGCATGAGTGTTGAAATCAATACCTGTACCTTTTGAAACCAAGCGACTGCATACTTCTTGGTTCTTTGGCAAGCACAAAGAAAAAAATTGCCAGACAGCTTGTTCTACCATTCCCTGACTTGGCCGCATTCCGAGTTTTTTCACGGCAAGGCCAATAGCCTCCTTATTCTTTGCGACATCGCCTACGCCGAGCATGTATTAACACACAGGTGAATGCAAGACTGCGCAACCCCATATGATATGTATGCATGTCAGTGGCCTCTTGTGAGCTGCTTGCCGCTGATAACGCATAGGCTGTGTTGGGCACCAAGAGCTTTGAGCTTTGTGTTGTTCGCCCATGCAGCTGCAAGGACAGCGGCCTGTTCACAAAATGCCATGTTCACCCCTAATGGCTTCAACTTACAACAGGCCAGCCAAATGCTGCAAAGAACAAAGCACATATGCATGCATTGCAAGTTGTAACATAAGTCATGCATGGCAAACAGTGCTTCGCAATCCAATACAATTCACAGCATTGGTCACGATCTCACTTGGCTTCAGAGCACCTGTGCACAGATCATATTAATCGTATGCGTGCCTGTATCTTGAAGTCTTTCACCCCACACCATCATGCATGGGCTGGCCTCTCCAAGAACTCGAGCAAAGCAATCAGCCGTCACCCCTGCTCTCCATCGCACGCCTCTCAACAGGACAGTCTGAATCCATGCATGATTATGCATACGTAGCACAACAAACTGGCCATGCATGGCTAAAGCAAGCTGGCCTTGAGGGGTGTCAGCCACCATGTTGCAAGTCTTGGCCACTAACAAACAAAATGGCTGCTGTGAACGAACACGTCATGCATGAAAGCATGGGAACCTTCAACATCACGCCCAACACTTATCAAATCGTCCATAATCTTCCAAAATAACATCAAACATGTTGAAACCAAAAAAACACAAAAATCATAGGCTTCCAAAAAAAAGTGCTCGCTTTTGGGTGCTCCTCACTTTTGCGCTCGACTTTGTAAAAAGTGTATCGAATTTCACCTTGAACACTTTTTTTTGTACCAAAGGAAGGTCCAGGCAGGTATGATTTTCTATGCCACATCCAGCAGCCAGGCGTTTCGTCATTCTTGGCCCTCCCAGCAGCCAGTTCTGCAGAAAGCTCCCCCCCAAAAAAGCACCGAAAGCTCCCCGACCCTGCTGGTCTGGCCCCGTTATGCCGTGAGGTGTGCTGGAAGTACAACGTGCCGCCCAACTGGGACGGCCGCTCTCAGCTGCCACCGGACCTGTTGGAAGAGCCTCCGGCCGCTCGGGTTCCGACGAAGCGGAACGTTCCGACGACTTCGGGCCCAGGAGGGAAATCCACCAGCTATGGACCATGGAATAGTAGAGTGATAATAGGTAGAATGGGGTGCTTTCCAAGAAGATGGTATATGAGAATTAGGTCGGTGTATAGTGTTGATGGTTACAAAGGTATGATATAGGTCGATATCACCACCTAGTTATTCAGGATGCATAGTTATACATAAGATCAAAGATGCAATGAAAATTCAGCATCTCATGTACTTCAAAGACTTGAGACTCCAGTTCCAAAATATGCATCTAGCATCATTATCGATTCCTTTCTTCACCTACGCCCAACGCGCCGGTCGCCACAACCGCGCCACGACCGACTCCGTCACTCGGGCGCCGCCACGGGGTTTCCAGGAACCGGAGAACAGCTTCCGGACGAAGACGGTGTCCAACAAGCTGAACCCCGTCCCTTGCGGCGTTTGTGAGAGGGCTGCCGGGGTGCGGTGCGGTGGTGGTCCGGTGGAGAACGAGCGGAGCGTTCCGAACGGACGGACGGTTCCGGGGACCATGAGGGATCGTGGAGAATCGCCCACCTTTTTTCGGGTGCGAGGCGGTGCAAAGGAGGGTTTGAATTGAAGCTTGTTCTGAGATCGGGAATCGAAGCCCAAACAAACAAGGACCTATACAGAGAACACAAAGGGTCATCAATCTGATAGCACAGGTAGGCTCCTAGCTTCGCTGCTACCAGACATCATGCCCGGATTATTCAACCGCAGACGTCTCTACCAGGATGTCGAAGATAGATGACGATACAGTTTCAGAGCGTGCAGGAATCCGAAAGCAATAATTGTTGTTGCTGACACTTCAGCATTGTCTCACATGTCACGGTTTCGTCCTTTTCCAATTGTCTCCTTTTTGTCTGAAGTCCCTCTTCAACCCTAGGGAGCCTGGGGATGTTCCTGGCACTGTGACCACAGGCACGGAGCCTGAAGTTTCGGCAGATGAGAAGAACAGGACGATTGAGATAACCAGTTCGTCACGGAGGCTTTACTATGCACGGTG
>JAOBYK010303695.1:0-19319 GCA_025434845.1 Phenganax subtilis | reverse complement strand
AAGAAAAACTAGAAAACTTAGAAAATGAAGCAAATCATTGGAGACTAAAAAAACTTCAAGAAACAGATCCAGAAAAATAAGCTGTTTATGATACCTTAGAAAAAATAGCAAAAATGGCGGCAGATAAAATAAGACTAGAAAACAACATGAGAGTCGAAGAACCAGAAACTCAAAACATCATAGAAAAAGAAACAGAACTAAACGACCTTAATCGATTTGAGAAATTTAAAAAAATGGGTAAGAAATAACTTAGAAGGTTTCAGTGGAGTAGCCATTGCTATAGGTGGCGTTATAACAACCATGATGATCGGTGCTATATCTGCTGTGAAAAAAGGAGCACAAGCCACAAATAAATTCGCAAAAGCTGTAGCTAAAATAGGAAAAGAATTAGGTCCTATTGCTGCTGGTGTGTTTAATATTATTAGTGGAATCATAAAATGGGGAGCAAGAGGTATAAGTTTTTTAGCTCAAAACTTATGGATTCTAGCCTTAGCCTTAACTTGGTTCGTGTATGACATGTACAAAAATAAGCGCTTTTTAAAAAAATTTTAAAAATCTACTTATTTTTCTTTATAATAAATGAGCACTATTTCTGAACTGAAGCCAGATTTTAGAAAACACAAGATGAGTGATATTAAGGGAAATAGATCTAAACATACTATTACTTTTAATCCTAATAAGGCTAATCCTGGTGAAGAAATTTACGTCGATCTTCCAAAACTTAATAAAGAAGATTGCCTGGTCCCAAAAACACTCGTTTTAAAATTCGACTTTAAAAACGCTAATACAAAGTCTTGGTTCTTAAATAATCTAGGTAAAGGACTTATGGATAGATTTTGTGTCACCGTAGGAGGAGAAACATTATTCGATAACACAGGAAATTCTACTTTTGAAATCTATAAAGATCTTTGGCTCCCAGAAAGAACGAGAAGAAATGTGTGATTTTGGAGTCGCAATCAAGAACACGAGGAAACTATTGTCTGGTTCTGATGACGCCTCAAAAACTGGGGACACCCAAAAAGTCTCAGACGCTCTAGTTGCAGAGGTCTTAGGAACAAAACAAAAAATAAGACTTTGTAAGATCTTAGGAGATCACGGGTTGTTTTGTCCTTCCGCGTTAGAAAATAATCTTCAATATAAAATTACCTTACCTAAAGATAGTAAAATCATGAAAGCACAAAGTGGAGAAAGTGTGGAAGGCTATAGTTTAGAAAATATCGAACTAGAATATGAAAAAATTCAAAATGAAGATCTAGCTAACGAATCTATAATGGGATATGAAGTGGGAAAAAGTTTAAGCTTTGAGCATGTGACTTTGTTATAGACCGTAGAATGGGATAAGGGTTCTACTTTAGTGAATGAGACGATTAATTTACCTAGAAAAAGTATGGCTGCTGTGGTGATGTTATTTAGGAATAAGTCCGTGACAGACTCAGAGGAATATGTTTACCCCAAAATAGAGTCTATTAAAATTACGATCGAAGGAGTTCCTAATAGCGTTTATAGTCAAGGCATTAAAAAAGAAGACCTCTACGACGAGGCAAAAAGACTTTTCGAACATAAAAGTGAACTAGAATATGAACCTAGTAGTATGACAATAAGAAAGTTTTTCAAAGATAAATTTGCCTTAGTCGTAGACTTAAGGACTACAGAAGACAAGCTAGTCGTAGGCGCAGGAAAAAGACTTTTAAATACACAAAATGGAGTTCTGTTGGAAATTAAGAAAAAAGCCACAACTGCAAACGTCATGTGTCATATTTTTGTAGTAAGTGACGGACTAGTTAATTTTAAAAACCGAGTTTTAGAAAATGTTAATTATTAAAAAGAAAAAAAAATGTGTACCTTAAGACTCTTAAAAAAGTTACACATTTTAAGGGTGCAAAGCACCCGCTACGCGTTCGACGCGTCTTTTACTTTTGTTCGAGTGTTTTTTAAGGCCGAAGACCACAAAGTGAGTTCTTCAAAAGTAGTGTTATTATAATCGAGATGAGTAGTAAATTTAAGGCTATTTCCATTTCTTCCAAGTCTAGAAGTGCATCCACAAGTAGTAGTCTTTTTTATTTCTTTTATCAATTCTCCAGGCTTATTAGGATCAGGAGTTAAATATTCTCTTACTTCTGAGGTAGACATACATTTACCCATTTATTATAAACTTTTTTATGTTACATGATATTCATAAGGATATCTTAAACTTATTTCTAATTTTGCATAAGGTGTTTTTCTTAAGGTCTCGATTATAGTAGTCTTTTCTTCTTTTGTAGCGTGTCCTAGGTAGTCATCAAAGATGATGTCCATATCTTTTTTACTCGGATTATAAAAAGTAACTAAACGTGAGATGTTTTCTCTAAAAGGTTTCGCGATAGAAGTGAGTTGTTGGGTAATTATTATAACACTTAGACCATAATGTCTTGCTGAGAATCCTAATTTCACGAGTTCTGAAGTACGTTTTTTCACAAAAGAAGAGCTCGCTACGTCGTCTAAAATAATTAAAGAATTGGTGCCTTTTGCGAATTCTACGACCATTTTTATAAAAGATTCTATGTCGTCTTGGTCGCAAGCTATAACGATAAAATTCTCATCTTTATCATAAGACCAAGATTGATAAGTGCTGTTCCACTCGTAGGTTGGACAAATAAGGAAGATGTAGTCAAAATAACCCAGGTAGTTATTTTCTAAAAAATTTAACAAGTAGTAGGTTTTTCCAGAGTTTGTCATTCCTATGATAATCATATTAAAAGGCGCGCCAGCGCCCTTCGTTCCACTCGGATCATAACTGAGATCCGCCACACGCTTAGAATTACTCTAAATTTCTTTTAAGAAACCGTCTCCTCCTCGGTTTTTTCTGTTGGTGATTCTTTGTTCAGACATTCTTCTTCTTTATTTAAGTTTTTTTCTGGTTTTTCTTCTCGCGAAGCGTTATTCACAACATGTTTTCCTACGATTAGTGTTCCGGAAAACAAACCTATTAAAGGAATATAAGGCGTGATGTATTCTAAAATAAATTTTACATCTTGTCTAAAAGGCTCATTGTCCGCGAGTTCTCTGCCTAAATCCGTCGAGTTTTCTATTAGACTTAAATGCTGTAGGAGCTCGGAAAATTTTCCTATAGCTATGTCCGTAAACATCTCATTTGTTTTATTGAATTGCTCGCGTTGATAGTCTTGAAAAATTTGTTCTAAAGTTTTTTCCGAAGCTTTTTTAATATAAGCTTGTGTGTAATAGCCGCCCCCAGGGCATCTTATTTCTTTTGCGGAAGCAAGTTTTAAAAGCGTTTCTCTAGTACTTAAATTTTGTGTATTAGGGCTTTGCCGCTCTGCGTTTTGGTTACTCATTTACTATAGGATTTTTTTTTTTTTTTTAAATCCCTGGCGATCGCTTATAAGAAAAAAAAGCAAAAACGAACATAAGTGAATTAAACCTGCCTTAGAGTCATGAGAAAAAAGCGCTTCGCGGGCGCAAGGCGCCTTAGCGAGACAAGTGACCTTGAATGACCTTGACCTTGGGAATGATGACATCATAGCTCATTGTGCAATCAACATCCCAAAAATTGCTGACATGTTGAAAAAAATTGCTGACGTGTTGAAAAAAATGCTGAGTCAGCAATTTTTGGGGCCAGAATGCCCATTTCTATACTACTGTGGAAGTACTTGCCTAATTCATCGAAGATTCTGGAAAAGATTCCTGAACAAGACCGAGCGGCTGAACTGGATCTGAATCGTGATAATCTGCCAACGACTAAGATGCTGGGCTTGTTGTGGGTGGCATCTAAGGATGCCTTTTCATTTAAGGTAGCAAATCAAATTGTCAGGTCCAGGTTGACGAAGAGAAGCGTCTTGAGTAAAGTTTCAACGATATTCGATCCTTTGGGGTTTCTCTCTCCGTTTGTGATTCGAGCAAAGATCCTCCTCCAAGAGTTATGGGCAAAAGGTCTTGATTGGGATGATGTTATTGGTGTAGATATTGACCGACGATTTTGTAAGTGGTTGGTAGATCTCGAAGTTATTCAGTCGATCTTCGTGCCAAGATGTCTTCAGGGTTCTTCAGAGTTAAAGTCAGTGAGTGTGCATACTTTTGTCAACGCTTCAAAGGAGGCGTACGGAATGGTTTGCTATTTCCGCACTGTCGATATGAATGGAACAGTTTGTGTGATACTTATTGCGTCCAAAACAAAAGTGGCACCTTTGAAACCTACTAGTATTCCTCGATTGGAATTGCTGGCAGCTATCTTAGGTCTTTGTGTAACGTCATCTATCGTCAAGATTCTTGGTTTGTCGATATCAGAAGTGCATTTCTGGAGTGACAGTATGATCGTGCTGTGTTGGGTTTGAGGACAAGGACGCCAGTTTCGCCCATTCGTCGCTAATTGGATGGGAGAAATTCAGAATCTTACAGATCCTGAACAATGGCAATATATTTCAACAAAAGAAAATCCTGCGGACTTGTGTTCTAGAGGATCATTGGCTCAAGATTTAGCACAAAATGAATTATGGTGGACTGGTCCGACCTTCCTGATGTTAAATGAGAAAGAATGGCTGCGTAAGCAATTGCTAGCTGGAGAAGAAGTCAACTGCGAAAAGAAGAGGACGTTGATGTCCATCTGCTATTTATGTCCAACTGGATTGTTGAGTCAGTTATCGGAATCGAGACTGGATCCTTCTAGATGGTCAGATTGGTCAAGGTTGACTCATGTGTTGGCCTGGGTGATGAGATTCCTTCACAACTCCCGGTGTGCAAAAAAGAATCGAAGCATAGGTCCACTATCACCTAGTGAAAAAGATGATGCAGAGAATTTCTTCATTCATGAAGCACAAAAAAAAAGATTTAAGTGAAGATTATGCTGCAGTTTCACAAGGGAAACCACTTTTAAAGCACAATCGACTTTTAAAGCTTATGCCAAAGATAGACAAAGACGGCATTCTGAGAGTGGACGGAAGGCTGAGCAATATTGAATTTCTGTCATTTGATGTGCGTTTTCCAATCATTTTGCTCAGAGGAAATAGGATAACAAAATTGATAGTGAAGTACTATCATGAACTTGGAAATCACATCACTGGTACTAATCATACATTAGGCAACTTGTCTTCAAAATATTGGATAGTTGCCGCTAGAGAAGAAATCCAAGAGTGGGAACGAGAGTGCAATAAGTGCAAGCAAAGAAGGGCGATGGCCGCCAATCAAGTGATGGCTCCTCTACCGACAGCGCGAGTGAATCTACCGTTAAAAGCCTTTAGTCGAGTGTCGTTGGATTGTGGAGGACCGTTCATAACCATTCAGGGAAGAGGAAAGCACCGACAGAAACGTTGCTTATGTCTGTTTACTTGCCTTTTGAGTCAAGCAATTCATCTGGAAATGGTCTATGGGTTAGATACTGATAGCTTTTTAAGATGTCTATTGAGAATGACAGGTCGATGAGGAATTCCACAAGAGATAATTAGTGATCGAGGAACGAATTTCATTGGGGCGGCCCTTGAATTGAAAGAATTGGAAAGCCAGTTAGATAAAAAGAAAATACAAGAACGGACTGTAGATTCCCTTTGATCAAGTGGAAATTTAACTCCCCCTTGGCCCTCATTTTGGCGGTATACATGAAATAATGATCAAAGCAGCTAAAAAAGTGATCCATGGAATCCTTGGTAATGCAGACGTCAATGATGAAGAATTGGAAACAGCGTTCATCAGGGCAGAAGCATTAATAAATTCTCGACCTCTAACATACCAGTCTTGTAACCCGAATGACGCTATTCTACTCACGCCAAATCATTTTCTTCTGGGGCAATGTGGCGGCGAAATGTCTCCAGAAGTGCCACCCTCGACTAATCTTCGAGATCGATGGAGACGTGTTCAAGAGTTGGTAAGTCACTTTTGGCGAAGATGGATGAAAGAGTGGTTACCGTCATTAAACGTTCGTTCAAAATGGAATACACAAGATCGTGATCTGAAAGTTGGAGATATTGTATTGGCAATTTCTCCTGATCAACCTCGTGGGCATTGGCCTCTTGGCAGAATTACCGAAATATTCACAGGAAGAGATGCGCACGTTCGTGTAGCCAGAGTTCAAATTAGAAGCAACTCAATAGTGCGACCGATCACCAAGTTAGCACCTCTTGAAGTTTAGAACAGTCAAAAACATCTAATAGATTTGACAGAGCATGATCCGTCAATAAGGGGCGGGGGATGTGCTGAAGGAATTAGCATAATTCATTATTCAAGGTTTGATGAAACACAAAAGAACAAAAAATAATAGAATTAGTCTTTATTCTTAATGTTAATTAGTATCCTTTATAAGACTATAAAAGTCAACGGACTAAATCGGGTAGTTAGAAGCAAAATCATGATTGTTAAATAAATTGGTATATAGTTACTTTTCGAGATATATTTTCGTGGTATTCTCAACAACTATTATAAACTATATGCAAGACTAATTAGGGTAAAATGTATTTATTGTAAGAATAATCTCAGAAAATTTAAATCCAATGAAACTAGAAACATACATTATAAATACTTTCATAGGATAGATTTAGAATAAAATAAATGGAAACACCACAAAATAATATTCGAAAAGAACTTTTAAAACTTGCAGATGGAAAGAAATTAAACAAACTGTAACTTATATTAAGAAAGCATCAGAAAAAACACTTGAGGAAATTTACAAAGATTATCAACGTATGCAACTGAATGAAACGAATGAAATGTTAACAGACACAATTATTGGAAAATTTTCTGAACTAATGCAACATTTGGAGATGATTGAAAATTCAACAGCTCTTGGAAAAGAATTGGCAGATAATAAATTACTTAGGCAAGACATTAAACTTATTCAAGAGTATGTTACACCTTACATTCCACTCATTGGAGTTTTATCAGGCGGAGTGGTTGTTAGTAAACATGTGATTCATAAGAAATTGGGAGAATTTCAACCTCATCAGCAAGAACCTAAGAAAGAACAAATAGAACCAGAAATTGATTAAATAAAAAAAAATGAGTAATAAATTGTATTTTAATACTTGAGAGAAATGTGTATTTTTTATACTCTTAATATTCACCACACTAGTGGTTCTTTGTCCAATCATAAAAAATTTTCCACTATTTTGTTTCTTTTCTATTTTGCATTTTATGTTGATAGTAAAGTTTTTACAATGGCTTTTTAGACCAACACAAGTTGTTATTGTGGTAAAGAATACATTTGAAAAAAATTAAAAAGTAACTAAAAAGAAAAACTTTCCAAACTTGCAAGTGTGGAAAGTAACAAGAGAAAGAATCGGGTGACAAAAAGAAAAAATATTTTTTTTATAAAATAAATAAAAAAAAGAATGACAACAAGAATCACCAATCCATCCAATAAACAAATTAAATATGGAGACTTTGGAATGATATCAGAAAGGTCAAACAAAACAAAGAAATTTGTCCACCTAATTTAGAAACAAATACAGATCCATTTAACATGATTATTGTTGGTTTCACTAGTTGTGGAAAAACTTATTATTTGCTTCATCTTCTTGAACAAGACTACATGGGTAAGTTTGACTATATTTTTTTAATTTGTCCTACCTATGAGTGGAACAAAACTTATCAAAAATGGAAATATGATAAAGATGAGAATTTTATTGTTATAAAGTGTGAACAAGATGAGGTTGAATCTTTCTTAAAACTTATTGTAGAATTTGCAAAAGGCACAAATTCACTCATTATCCTGGATGATTGTGCCTCTGGAAAATTTGCAAAATGTAGAACTTCTGAGCTAGTCAATCTTGCCTTTTCAGCAAGACATTTTGGATTAAGTACCATTGTTATTACTCAACAACTTACTTCCATTGCTAAACCATATCGTGATAATATTTCTACACTTGTTTTATTTTACAATCCAAATAAAGGAGGTATGAACACTTTGTTTGATGATTATTTAGGTGATATTTCAAAGGAGGAGAAACATGACATTCTTAAAAAATTAAAAAATATCAAGTTTTCCAAGTTAGATATATCTCTAAGACATCCTTATCATTACTCTGTAAGTTAAGCTGCCATGTCTGAGATGATATTATCAATCACCTTCAAGTCACTGAGTAACTTGGTTTCATCCGATTCTGAAAACTCTCCAGTTCTCAAAATAGTGATGATTCAATTACAAACTTTTTGAAGCAACACACATACAAATTTAGTCTGTTCAACTCTTCTTGTCATATTACTCTTACTTATCCATGCAGAGATTAATGTTCCAACTCCAGTGATGATCAAAGTAAATAGATTTACCACACTTGTTCCAGCTCCAACAGCGGTTAAAACAAGTCCTGTGGATTGTAAAGAAACTTTTATTCGATTTAATTTTTTACATTTTTTATGATTTGTTTGATATTTTTGATAATAATTATCATAAATTTTCATCAGTTGATTACAAGTGTCTTGACCAATCCTATCTGATATATGATTAAAGTTTTTATATAAAAGATTGTTAATTTATTTAGTAGGTTACTTCTTCAATAATCTTATTTTTAAAATTAACAATAGCATCACTGATGACAAATATTTTACACAACACATTTGCAGTTGTAGCTTTCTTTTTAATTTCTAAAAGTACTCCATTTTGAGTATCGACTAGTTTTTTACCCGATCCAATGACATGTTTGTCTTCAATGGTTCTAAAATCAATCACAAGAGCAAATTTATCTTTGAAAAACTTTCTAATATCCATATTGTTGATATCATCATTTTCTTTGAAAAATCTTTTTGCTTCTGGGTACAAGTCTTCTTTTTTAATGCCTTGACTATAAATACAATTGGGTGATCCTTCAATAGTTACTTTGACTGATTCAATGTTGGGATACAAAAATTCTTCACTATCTGAAATAGTTTTATTTCTAAATAACATGACAATAGTACTCATACTCTTTCTATGAAGATTTATTGTTTCATTAACCAGCGTACTGGACTTATCCCACTCTACAGTTTTCATCAAAGTCACATGTTCAAAATTGAGTGATCTTCCAGAATCATAACTCGTTAAAGTTTCACTAGCCAAAGTTTCATTTTCAATGGTTTCATATTTCAACTCAATATTATCTAAACTGTATCCTTCTACACTTTCTCCAGATTGAGCTACCATGATACTTGAAGCTTTTGGTAATCTTATTTTAAGTTGTAAATTATGGCCCATAGAGTAAGGAGAATACAAACCATGATCTCCAATAATCTTATCAAGCTTGATTTTTTGTTTTGTACCATGAACACTTTGTATTAAAGCATCTGAGACTTTTTGAGTCGTTCCAGTTTTTGCACCATCATCAGAACCTGAAATTAACTTTCAAGTATTTTCATTAGCAACTCCGTATTCTACATGTTCATCTCGAACATGTTCAGGTAACCACAAGTCTTTGTAAGCTTCTAGTTCACTATGAACATTGTTATCATAAACGTTTCCACCTCCAACTGTAATAGTACATCTCTCCAACAATGGTTTTCTAAGATTAATTAAAAACCAAGATTTGTAGTTTTTGTTTTTAAAATCAAACTTTAGATTTAAACTATTTGGAACCAGACAGGAGTCAGGTTTTAATTTTGGAATATCCACATAAATCTCTTCTTCAGGATTTGCCTTGTTTGGATTAAAAGTAATGGTATGTTTTGTTTGAGTGCCTTTGATATCAGACATTTTAAATTTCTTATATCCAGGATTTAATGTTTCCATTTATTATATGTTTTAAAAAAATTATATTTTTTTAATTGAATTGGTGAATAGTTGACTGAGTCCAAATAACAGAATAGAAGGAATAAAAAACAAAATAATATCCATCCGACCACCTTGTTTAAATAAGAGATAAAATAGAATTCCACTCAAGACATTAAACCAAAAACGACCTAGTGAATAATCTATAAAGTCAAGCAGAGGTATAGAAATGAGCTTTGAAAAAATATTAGCAATAGTGATAAACATATCTAAACTTAGTGTTACAAAAGATTTAACAATCGTCAGGACATAATCTGATAAATTACACTAAACATCATAAACGGGTTTTCCTACTGGATACACAACATCACCCACTTTTTTAGCTACTTTGTCTGATGTAAAATCATAAGTGTGAATTCCTGTAATGGCAGCTACATAAGCTGCCACCGAGTAAGTGATCCAACCTGTTTTAAAACGTACAAATACTGAAGCCGATGAATAAGAAACAGTGGCATAAGCAGGCACCATGGCTAAGTAAAATGCTCCTCCTCATACACCAGTAGATAATCCTAAGATTAAAGCAGTTTTTCCAATAGATATAGATTCTTGTTCTTTTTTATTTACAGGAAAATCTAATTCCGTTATAGGTACTTTTGGTTTTTCAGGAGAATTTAATTTTGTAAACTTGTCATTTAAAATCTTATCTAGTTTTGCTTGTCTTTCTTTTCTTCTTTTTAAATACTCCTCAGGCGATTCATTCTTTTTCTTTATAGTATATGTTTTTAAATATCCATCAGATGTTTTTTTTCTTAACAGAGTTTATTTTTATAGTATCCTCTGGTTTTCCTCCAATTCCATCAGTTTCATCTTTTTTATCTGAAGTTATTGTGACTTTTTTCTTTTTTATTTTATGTGCACCTACTCCAAGTTTACTTTTAGACCCAACCGTGTAATCTATTATAAGTCCAACAGCAGTAATAGCTCCAGTGATTATCGCAGTCGGTAAATATTTAACAAAACCATTTTTCAATTGTCTAAGAATGGACAACTTCTTTTGTTCAATTAAAACTTCATGTTGTTGAGGCTCTTGATTCAATATTAGTGTTGCTCCATCAGCTAATAATAGAGCATATTCTTCAAAAAATTTATATTTTTCATTCTCTGTTGTATGTTTGAGTTCTCTCCATTCACTAGCTTTTTCTTCTAGTTTTTGAATCGAAGTAATATCTTTTAATTCCTCTAGGTCTTCTTCATCCAATTCTTCTTCTATTGACTTTATTCTACTTTCTAACCAAGTTTCAAGTTGTAATTCTTCCTGTTGTTCTTGTTCTTCATCTCGAGCTAGGTCCACAGCCATTTTAAATTGGGGGTAAATTCTTGATTTGGGAAGAAGAATCATGTCTCCTCTACTCATTTTATACACAGGTTTGTTTTTGTATAAAATACCACTCCATCCTTTATCATCTCTCCACGTAAATTCAATGTCTTGTAAAAGAGCTTTTGAAAATCTTCCTTTATTAGGGTTAATTTCTAATCCAGTGTATTCTTTTAATTTTCTACTTTTATCCACAAGTCTCATGTTTTCTTTCACTCCAATTAAATGAAATTCATAGTCTTGATCATAATTTATAAAAGAGGTCTCCTGGTCTTGATTAATAAGAGAGGATTCTACGTCTTGGTCATAGTCTGGATCTATAAAAGAGGTTTCTTCTTCGTTTGGAAGTTTTTCTTCAAATTTATTATCAATATCATGTAATTCAAACTCCATTCATTTAACAATAAAAAATTATTCAGAATCTGTTCAATACTCTGAGCTACCAGTATCTGATGAAGTATTTTCACTTTCTGTATCTAATGAAGCATTTTCACTTTCGGTATCTGATGAAGCAATTTCACTTTCTGTATCTGATGAAGTATTTTCACTTTCTGTATCTGATGAAGCAATTGAGGTTTCTGTATCTTTACTATTATTTGTCGTGTCTGTATCTAATGAAGTAATTAAAACTGACGGAATATATTCAGAATCAGAGTTGGACTCACTTGATGTAGAATCATCAAGTTCAAAACTATAACTCTTTATGCTCATTTATTTATTGGTCTATTTTAATTTTTGAATCTCACTTTTCTTGATCCAAGAATTATGTTTATCATATCCCAACCATTTTACAAGTACTTTATCACCTTTGGTTTTGAGAATATTTTCAACTCTGTAAATATTATCTTGTTTATTCACAGGACTCAATTCTTGCTTGTAAAATTTACCAAGAATAGGTTCATTGTCGGTCATGTCTTCAATTTCATAAGTATTTGGGTCGCCTCTGAAAACTTTTGATATTTTAAAAATCTCTTCTGTGAAATTAGCCTCATATCCTTTCTCAAAAATATTCTTATACTTACTTACTCTAACTTGATCTCCGATTCTAAACTTGGGTAAAGGACATTGCCCAGTCCAATGACCATAAAAAGTATTCCAAACTTGATCTTCATTAGTTTTGCTGATGTCAGCAGGTTTCATAAGAATAGTACCATGTTTTGTATGATTGTAATTATTGACTAAATCATCTAAAACACTTGTCCAATCATAAGTACCCTTTGAATAAAAATATTTCCACACGATAGTTTTTAAGGTTCTGTTGAATCTCTCAACAAGTGCTGCTTTTCTTTCAGACATGGTAGAAAAGTACTTTATCTTATGACTTTCTAACAAGTTTTTTACACCTACATTGTAAAACTCTTTTCCTTCATCAAATTGAACCACATTTGGATATTTTCCAAATTGATTTTTAAACTCTAAAAGCAATTCATTGACAGCTTTTGTCATGTGTTTTTTGTCTTTTCTATACACAGGAATGGCGAATCCAAATCTAGATAATATTTCCACAGCTGTGAGAATCCAGGCATAACTTTTGTTTTTGTTTTTGAGTTTATTCATATCCACCAGATCCATTTGTATTTGTTGAGCTAAATTGTTAACATAAGTTTTGCCAAATTTGTGTTTTCTAACAACACGTTTATATCTAGTAAAAGTATCTTGAGTTTTGAGCCAATCCTTGATTTGTTTTCGGGAAACATTCAAGTCTTTTTCAAGCGCTTTTTGATAGAGTTTCTCAGCAGACATGTATCGTGTTTTTGGATCATAGTACAAGTCTCTAAGTTGTTGTTTGTGGGTAAAATTTTCCATTTATTTTATGTAAAAATCAAGTAATACAGATCCAACATGAACATTCTCATTAAGATTTGTTGTGACATCAAAAGTAAATTTATTCCAAAGGCCATTGTAAACCAAAACCTCAGATTCAATTTCTTTGTAATGAGACACTGAGCCATTGAGACCTTGCGTTGTGATGATAGGTAAAGTTACAAATGCGGAACTTCTTTTTCCTTGTGTAAAAATTCATAGACCTGTTTACAGCATCACAATGTACACTAACATATCTTAAACCTCTGTTGATGTCACATTCATTTTCAGACTCAACCCATGTGTTTTGAGCTATTTTTTTATTCTCTGTAAAACCTAACAATAGTCCAAATGTCTTGAGATTTAAAATATCATCTTTACAATATATTTTACACTTGTTTGTATAAGAAAGCTTCTCTAGTTCAATTTTATACTTGATTAGTTCTTTTTTTATATCATCAAAAGTTAAATATCCAGCAGGAAGTAAAAATGTTACTGAGTCTTTAGTAATGAAATTATTTTCTCTAGAAATAATGTTTTTATAATTCCAATAAATTGTAGCTGATTTGAGAAACAACCTAGAGTTTGAAGTTGTCTCTATTCTTTTATCAATGAAAAGTTCCTCATGGTTATTGTTAATAAACACAGTAAGTTTGTTCATTTATTTTATGCATAAAATAAATGGAGAGATATTATAAAGTTGTGTATGGTAAAAACTATGAAAAAGCCATGTCTATTTACAACACTCAAGTACAAAAACTCAAAGACGACTTTTCTAAAAAGTATCCTAATGCTGACCTAAGCAAATTTGAGTTTAATGTTTACATTGATCCAGATGACTTATCTTTTTATACAAGTATAGATTATGACATCACAAATGATTATGGAACAGACATTACTTCAAAAACATTCAAAGATAAATACTCTTATAGTTTATACTGGACTCCTAGAATTTGGAATTCTAGAGGAACAATTACTGTTTTAAAACTTGAAGATAATAAAATTGATTTTGAATAATTTGAAATTTATGTTTATTTCAAGTGTCAACTTGAACAACTTGACATCAAGTGGAAAAACTCTGATATTATCAAATCAAAATTTCACTATTTAGAAGATTCTTATTTTACAAGTCTAGTGGCTGCTTATGTATTATCCTACAAGTCAGGAATCAGCATAGAACATATAACTAAACCAAATCAACCTAAAGTCATTTCAAGTATTGCCAAATATTATTTTTATTATTATATGAAGAGGTTCTTGAGATATGCAAACAAGCTAAGTGTTTATGTCAACAAAAACGACTTGAAGCTCATACAAAAGAATATTCCTACGAAAAAAGTATGGAATATAAACTAGAACATACTAGAGAAGCAATAAGTTATTTCTTAGAAAAACATGATAGATCAAAGATAAGAAAATATCTTTATGTATTTCCTAAAAATAACAAGTCTATGAGGATTTTGGGGATTGGGTATGAATACGTTGTTAAAATTATACCCAAGTCAGAAACAGAAGATTGGAAATCATTTATAAAACAAACTTCTGATGGTCTTACACGAACTGGACAAAAACTTTTACAACAAGCGATGGAAAGTTATGTGTATTGTATATTAGGATCTCAAGCAAAAACAAGGTGGTCTATTGTAAACAAAGGTGCAAAAGTTCTCAGACTCAAGATGTGTTTCATAAACTTGTCCAAGACACTGTAGTTCAAGATGATCCTACTGTTTTGATATCCAACAAGAGAAAAGCAATTCAGGATACAAATATTGTATTAAATATGGTAGTAAGTCCGAGAATTATTCTAATTCCTTCTGATATGATTATATTAAATAAGCCTATAGAAGGATTTAACAATACTTTAACTACTGCTACAACAAGTATGAAATTGGCAAAAATGACAAGGTTAATCTTGTAGAGTCCTCAAGCGCTCCTAGTATTAGTTTTGTTAGGTAAAACTAGGACTCCTAATAGTAGCCTTAAAAATAACTCAAAAGCTCCTACAAGCAGTCTTGTAGTACCTAATAGTAACCTTAAAAATGACTCAAAAAGTCTTACAAGTAAACCTACAAGTCTTACAAGCACAACTATGGTTGAAGCTGCAAGCACCATGTTGATCTTTGGTCTTTTTATAGCAATATTTATACTTTAAATAAATGGCTTTAGATTATGGTTATACACAAAGTCAAACAACAATAACAGAAAAACTATATTTTGATTTAATTTTTAATCGATTAACATCTGCATAGGCAGGACCTGCCAAGTTACTCAACGGAATTCCGATGAGTATTCCTTTTGTTGAAAACGCATGTAACAAAAGTAGCAAGTTAATTATTCAAACCCATACCATTGATATGGATAGTACTTTACATGGAGATTTTAAAATTCACTACAAGTTGGTCGTTGTTAAAAAAGATAAATCCAAGCAGGAATTTTATCTTGGAGATACGGTTTATATGTTTGGAAGCTATCGTGGAGTAGTCAAAGGGAATGATAATAAAACTTATTTTGGAAAACCTAATGGAAATCGTGTATTTGTTATAAACAAGTCATTTGACCTCGTTGATTATGTAAATGATCCTAGTGAGATTGTATTATTGTATATTAAACTTAAACAATATAATCCACCAACAAACTATAAAAATGAGACAATTTTGAATATTTGTTTAGAAACTACTTTAAAGAAATGACTTTGAACTATGGTTATATACCAAAAGAACTTGTTAATAATCATAGCATTGTTAGAACATACTTGTATAATTTTTCATATAGAGGCTTGCATGGAGTAGTTGGTTATAGTATACCAAAAACGTTGAACAGCGGTTATCCAATCAGTTCAATCTATCTCCCAGATGTAAATGACAAGACAAAAGTAACCTTGTTGAATCATACATTTGACAATGATGCTGTAATTACAAACCTTAGTGTTGAGTACTCAACTTTTGTACTTATGAAAAATAAATCTAAACAACAACAAGTCATAAAAACAGTAGACATTACCAATCAAAATATATTAAAATTTGGTGGTTATCAAGCTGTTCTATTAATTATTTCATTTTATCTTAAAGATCAAGTTAAAAACATTAATGTCGTGGTTATTTTTTATATTCAAATTAGAAAAACAGCTGGGGGTAATTATGGAAATGAGTCTAATATAAATCTAGCAGTAGAAACTGTTTCATAAATTATAACATAAAATGAATGGAAACTACACCTGCTGTTGAAACAACTACCTCACAAACTATTACTACACCCGCTGTTGAAACAACAACTACCCCACAAACTATTACTACTACAAAAAAGTCAAATACCCATGAAAAATAGAACAAGGTAAAAAATTAGCTGAAATTTCTAAACAAGCCAAAGAAGCAAAAAATAAAAGATTAGAAGAACTCAAAAAACAGACCAGTGAAAACAATTGGGGGTATACACCAGCTATAGCTATCATTTCAATCCTTGGAGTTGGAATATTTTGTTACATCAATTACAGGCCTTAACAATCAAACAAGAAACCTCTTAGTCCTATTATTGAAAAACCAAAACCTAAACTAGATACATTTGACTGAAAAATAAAAATATTTATAAAATAAATGGGAAGTCAAACAACTATAACATCAAAACAAGAATATTTAAATAAGATTTATATTGGAGTTGTATTAACAGCTTCAGCTGTTGCTGTTTCTTTATTAAGTAAAAAAGCATTTGGAGAGCCTCTGGGTACACCTCTAAACTTAAATGGAACATTAAAACTTGCTGGATCCGTCATGGTGGAATCAGTTATTGTAAAATATCTCAAAGACAAGAATATTATACCAGAGAAAATCACTTCATAAATAAATGGTATCTACAGTAGCTGGAGGACTATTTAATGCATTTGCTTTTGCTGGAGCTGGATTCTTGTTTAGTAAACTCAATCATAACGATTATAAAGCAGAAATAAAGAGACGTAACTTGGCTTTGGAGAAATTAGCTTTTGAAAAAGAAAAATGGAATGAAAAAGAAGTGGCTAGAAGAGACAAAATTGCAAAATATAGACAGGAATTATCAGACGCAAATGTGGACATCAGTACTACTAATCAAGCCTTGGCTCAAATTCATAAACTAAATCTAGACTGGGAGAGAGAACCGGTATTAGAAGACTATTATAAACCTTCTGATGAGATGCTAGAGTATCAACATATTGGGTCTCGCACGGGCCTGGGTACTAGGTAAATTAGTTTCTTTAATTCTTTTATAATTTAGAAGTTTCTACATTAAATAAATAATGAATCCAAGTTTAAAAGAATTAAACAAAAAGCTAAAAATCTTGGTATAAAGGTTGTTCAAGAATGAATAAAAATCAAATTTGTGATGCACTTAAAATTGACAGGCTTCCTAAGAATAATATATATGAAACCTTTTGTAGACAAGCTATGAAAATACCTCGCCCTGTAAAATTGATTCATCTAGATTCTGGTTGGATTGAGTCCTTTCCAAGTCTTGGTAAAGCTGGTAAATTCTTTGATATAAATCATGGGAGTATCAAACAAGCTTATGATAGAAATGTTAAATAACATATTCATGGAGATGCCTATAAGATTGAATTTCATGAGTCAGACAAACATAAACCAGATCCAAGAGATTCACTCCAAGTCCTAGAATCGCAGAGTAAATAACAACTGTTTTTTGACAAATTCCTGTGGGCTTTAGCAACTCTCACCTGAGAAAAAAGATTTTCAAAAATTTTTTTTTATTAAGGTTGAAAAACCATGAGCCCAGAGGAACTTAATCTATGTAGACCACTTGTCTCGCGCGCGTCCTAGAGATACTCAGCTAGATGTGAGTTTCTTTTATTAGGTAAAAAATAAAATATATGTGAGTTTCTTTAATTTAGATAAAAATAAAATAGCGTTTTTAATCATGTATAAAGTAGTGTAAAAAGGGGGGTTTTGGGACAAACACACCACCCCCCCCCCGGTTAAACGTTTTGTCAAAATTAATATAATCTACTATCACATCTGTTCATTTCTGAAAGAAGGCCTATTTTCAGAAATCAAAAAATAAGGAGGCGCTTATTTGAGTTTTTTTTTTCATGATGTAATAGTAGCTTATACTAATTTGACATGCGTTCCTTTAAGGGGGTTTTGGGACAACAAAAATGGGGGGGTGGGGGGGGGTGTTAAATTTAACGGTCGTAATAGTAGCTTATACTAATTTTTTTTATGTTTCCTTTATTTGGCTTCTGAAAATAGGCCTATTTTCAGAAATTTTTAACGGTCGTAATAGTATTTTATACTAATTTTGACAAAATTTTTAACGGGGGGGTGGTGTGTTTGTCCCAAAACCCCCCTTTTTACACTACTACAACTTTCAAATGTCGATTTGTGGTGTTCAAGTAAATGGGACAAAATGGCGGATGCCAAGCAGCAAACACGTGTTCTCCGTCAGTAAATTGGTTTTTTCTCCTGTACAGTTTGCTTCTCTAACTGCTTTTTTTGGTGTTTTTTCTGTTTGTTTTTTTTGTTGTTTTTTCTCTATTAATATCTTACTCATATGAAGGAGAATCAGGATGATCGAATGTTAGTAAATTCAGTTACAGATATTGCAGCACAAGAAGAGGATATTATTCAAAAGGCTGAGAATGGGGAATCGTATTTACTGTCAGTCCCTAACAACAATCGGTTCAACCAATGGTTAAAAGCCCTTAAAATGCGATATTCGATAGATCTTGGAAGTAAAAGTGACTATGATGTTGACTGGTTGAAACTAACTGACTCAAAAGGGGATTTGGAAGAAATTTCAATAAAATTATACCAAGCCAATTCTGAGTCAGACGTTGATGTTAGCGAACATGAAGAGGGCAAGAAGCTTTTGTTCTCTATTACCATCTATTTATCAAAGAAGAATTTTGTAATTCAAGGTAATGTCCAGGATATGTGGTATGCTAATGAATTTGATAAATTGACAGCTTTAGTAAATGAAATGTGTTTGAATCTTGAATCTGGTTTGACCCCGGAAATTCTGGGCAATTTGTATGACAACAATTTTCAAGCACCAGATTCCAGTGGCAGTGTAAATAAACTTGACCTTATTGGCATATCAGTTGAGGTTATTTATGATTCAGAGCATGAGGAAGAGGTTGAGGAAACTGGAACTTCTGACCTTCCCTATATTCTCCTTTGAACAAGATGGCTAAACCATCAATGACGTGTCGGTGTAATAAGAAAGTCACATCTCCTCAAGCGCATAATAGCAAAGTGACTAGTCAAATATCTAATGCCTTACAATTCACTGATTCATTAGAACATACAAATAACAGAATCAACAAACTACACCTTTTCCTGGTCGTTTTCAGATGTTTTGAAATGAAATTCAAAAACTACCGTTCGACTTCAGAAATTTTTCAGTAAGGTTCATATTATGCAAGTCTATTACAGACGTAGTCACGTAAATTTCAAAATTTTCGAAATGAATTTCAGGTTAGGGAAACGAATGTGCAGAAGT
>JAOBYK010303251.1:0-19342 GCA_025434845.1 Phenganax subtilis | reverse complement strand
AATGCGACAAAGAACCTCAACACACTCACTCTCGATAGTGGCCATGTTGAGAAGTTTTGATCTGCGTGACTACTAAGTCCAGAATGCATTGCGCGCTTCGGCTCCTGTGACGTAATTATGCATAAGGTCTATTTCGCGATGTTTTCATTACTTTGATTGAGTATATTGAAAAAATACAAGACAACAAGAATAAACAACAAAATGATTCAACAAAACAAGTGCTTTTACCCGAAAAAGTTTTAGTTGAATCGAACTATGACTTGTTGACAAATATGGAGCGGTTTTATTTATGCTACGGCTTCTTCTTGGTATCTACAAAGCTTGTGAAGCAAAAATACACTCCGCTTTTGCCGAAATGAAAAAAAGAAACCTTCCCTGAGAGTTTTCCAAGATCGGACAGGTCTTCTCAGGTTAGATAATGATTGATACACGTTGGCAAGAAATTATTTTAATATTAAATTGCCGATAGTTGTTGTTCACTCTTTAAAATCGCCATTTTTAACTACACTTTGAAGAGTTAACGATGCTCTTGGGCAGAGTTAACTTTAATCACATTTTAATGACAATTAACGCTAACTACCTTTTTATATAACCGGCATAAGTAAGTGATTAAAGTTAATCACTATTTAACTACAAAAAAGTGATTAAAAATGTGATTAAGAGTTTTATACAACCGGCCCCTGTTCATGATTTCAAACATAGACGGCTGTCACCAACAAAAACTTCAAAATTTTGTTTGCGTTGATGAGCAGGTAAATCAGGACACCAGTGATCAACAAGTAACAAGTGAGAATACAGAGAGAAGAACCGATTGCATCCAAATAGAACATGAGAGCCTCCACATGGATGAAAACCAGCTACAGTGTGGTTGTCCTAATAAAATCCCTGCTCAAACCTGCAGTGATAATGCAATCCCTGCTCAAACCTGCAGTGATATCCAAACCCTTAGTTTGCCTGAAGATTTGAATAGTTTGCTCGTTAAGGAGATTGCTATAAAAAGAGGTAACGTGCTAAAGGATATGCTAAGTGAATTTCTGGATGACCAGATCTTAAGTTGTGCCATTGAAGTTGTTTTCATTGATGATCGTGGTGAGGTTGAAAAGGGTAGAGGAGCTGGACTATTCAGGGAAGCTTTGAGTATATTTTGGTCTGAATATTGCACTTCTCTCTGTTGGTGCAGAAGCTAAAGTTTCTTCAATCCAACATGATTTTCAAAAAACGGAGTGGGAGAGTATAGCGAAAATTCTTGTGGCTGGATTTGTTCAAGCCAATTACTTCCTCACTACCATGTCACTCGCATTTTTTGCTCGTTCCCTTTTTGGAGAAGATTCAGTTTCTTCCCAGGTGTTACTGGATTCATTTTACAAGTACGTGTTAAAGGATGAGTATGAAACCATAAGGAAGTACATTTTAAGCGATGACGAGGTTAGCGATCCTGCAGATGATGAAGATGTATTAGAATTTCTCACAAGTTACAAGTGCTACCGTATGCCCACGAAAGACCCTATACCTAAGATAATTATAGAGCTGGCCCACCAAGAAATTGTCCAAAAACCAAAGTATATCTCAAGTATATGGTTCCCTATCCTAACCCATCTGAAGAAATACTGTGAATTTCAGAACACAGATAATTTGAAGGAGATGTATTCGTCAAAGCAACCGATTGCTAAGAAGATTGTAAAGCTTTTTGATGTCCCCCCTATGAGTGACAACAAGCAACAGTGTTATGACCACCTGAAGAGGTTTATTAAGTCATTAGATGACAATCTACTTGCTGTCTTCCTGCAGTTTATAAGTGGAAGTAACATCATTTCCATTGACAAGATTGATCTGGCATTTAATACCACAACTGGTAATCTGCGTTCCCCATCCGCACATACATGTGGTCCATTGTTAATTATTCCATCCACTTACCAGACATACAACGAACTGTGTGAGGAATTCACTAACATTTTGCGTTCCAGTCCATCATGGTCGTTTGGAATTCTTTGAGGCGACGTTGTCACTATGCTTGAAGATGTTTAGCTCACTTTGTTGCAGTTATTGATGTTGTTATACTTTGACTACAAAACTAAAAACTCGTATTTTATTCATAAACTAGAAGTTACCACTGCAATATTAGTACTGTCAAGCCAGTTTTCGAATTCGACCTAATTGGGCATAGGGAAGCATGTTGATTTCTCTATTGGATGAAACTATTATACTACAAACATTAAAACGAAAGAAAATGACTTATGGTCGAACAAAAAACTGGCCATAGTCCGTGGTCTGCTATCTGGAACCAAGAAATATATGCAGTCAGTGGAAAAGGTTTTTTGCATACAATGTACTGATATAATAGAAATTTCTTCCATTAGGACTTTTTTAAAAGACTTTATAGTTTACGTACTTATATGTACGCATGCACATGGACGTTATAAGAAGTTAAGAACACAAACAGTGACACATAATGTTGTGCTAAACTTCAGTTCTTGTTCATCAGATTAATATTTGGAATTGTTTTTCTGATTTTCTGATTATTTTTGTTGCTTTTCAATCTAGACACATTCCTAGTATGTTAACACAACGCATGTAATACACTTTTTCTTTGTCGTCAGTGTTTTGATGCTGTTCCAACCGAGAATGTAAGTATTCCAGCTGAGTATGATTAAAGCAAATAGTTGATTCTGGGATTGAAATCTGGCATTCAGAATCTAATGAAAATGGGCCATCTGGATCAACACCATAGTTTTTGAAATTCGGCTCATCCAAAATCGATCTGACTGCACTTTAACCAGAGTTTGCATTTTCCAGCACCCCACTTGCGTACAACTGTACTGGTGACTGCTCGTTCTTCATGCTCAAACTGTGATGAATCCACTGCTTCTTAAATTCATCAAGACATGGATTTAGTCTTGGAATATATATGAGGTGAAGAGCATACATATGTTTTCCATTGAGAGGATCCAGGAGGCCGTCTTCTTCTAATTCGCTAAATGTTTTTGCGAAAAAGGTCAAGACACCTGCCTAAATATCCCTGTGAGCACGTTCAACCCTGCAGTTGTGGACGGAGCTGCCAGTTAACATGCTTCCTCTGTTTTGACAACGGTTCTCCAACATGTATCTGGCAACGCCTACATTTTCTAGCCCATGGTCACTCCTAACTCGAGGCGGTAAATCGAATTCTTTGCCTCCGTTCAAAAACTGGTGCAGTACTGTTTCTGCTTTGTTGTTGTTAGTGCAATGTGCATAGATTATTAGTCTAGAGTAACCATCAACACAAACATGAACAACGAGGCGGTATCTTATGAGTTTGCGATTCCCATCTATATGGCACAAGGAGTTAGGGGTAGGAACTGAGTATTTACACCTATAAATAGTCTCTCTCCATCTGACTATGGTTCGCAGTGGGTCAACTTCGCGAAGGCATTCTCAAACTCTTCTGCGCTGAATGCGTAATCCATGTGAACGCAATGCACCAGAGAGTCTCTTCTGACCAATGTTTGGGGTGATAGAACATATCTTGTTTGTAACTTTTCTCAGTTATTCATCTTCACAAAATGATAAAAAGTAATATTTTTGAAGTGTGAGATCATTTGAGCTGTTAAAGATTTTATTTGAGAAGCAACCAGCATAGGCATATGAACCCCAGAAGGGCACGGAGGGCTGGCTTGACCCTAGTTATCGGGCAAAATAGAGCTGTCAGGCAAGTCATGTTTATTTGGAAATAATGAAGAACTGTTGTGAAAAATAAAACTATAGTTTTATATTTGTTTCTTATGATAAAAGGTTATACGTATAAGTGTTGATATAAAAACGATATGGTACGTTGATAATATAAGTCATCTTTATGTCTTCTTTTATGCTTAATTTGAGCTCCCCCCCCCCCACAAAAACAAAGCAACATAGAGCTCGTACGTGTGAGTCAGACAGTCTAAGGACCTACCGTAATATAGAGTTTTGTGGAAACACCAGGTAAATTTAGTTTTGTAATGGCAATTTTATCTTTCTGGTATAATTTATTAACGAATTTTAGTAAGTATGCTGTATTACTCTAAACTCATACTTTTGCGTGCATAATACAGCATATGGTAGAAAGTTTATTAAATCCCACATTACTAGAAAAGAAATAAGAGCTTGGTTAAAATCTCAAGACATCTATACTAGATTTAAAAAAATAACAAGAAAATATAAAACACAAAAAACATATGTGAATGATCTTGGAGAACAATTACAATTAGATCTTGTCGATATGAGTAAACTAAGATATAAAAATAATGGCTATAATTGGATTCTTAGTGGGGTAGAAATATTATCTAGATACGGTTTTGCGATACCAGTATGTAAGAAAGATACTCAAAATATGACAGGGGCTGTGGAAGAATTATTAGAACAATTTAAGTCTAGATTTTCGGGAGACGCAAAGCACCCTTTGGGCTTTCCAGAAAAAGTACAATATGGTGAAGGTAAAGAATTCTATAACGTAGGTGTGAAAAATTAATTGGATTTTCATGATATTAAATACTTCTCCACACATTCAGAAAGAAAAGCTGCTATCGTTGAAAGATTTAATCGTACTTTAAAAACTATTGTGTGGAAATGAACCTATAAATGGCTAGATGTCTTAAATGATTTTATGTATAATAATAATCATACAAAACATAGTACTATTTTGATGAAACCTGATGTAAATATGAATAATTCGGAACAAGTTTGGTTAACTTTATTTGGTCATTGGACTGGAAAGTTTCCGCTACCGCGCTTTAAAATTGGCAAAAAAGTGCAAGTACGTACAAGAATGTTTTCGAAAAAGGATACGAAGCTAATTTTACCAAAGAAATATTTGAAATTTATAAGATTTTTAGAGGAGATCCCGCCATGTATGAAATGAAAGACATTTCTGATAACAAACCTACTTTAGGAAAATTTTATGAAGAAGAATTATCTCCTGTTGATAAACAGGATGATGTTTATAGAGTAGAAAAAGTTTTAAAAACTAGTGGAAATATGGCTTTAGTAAAACGGTAAGGATATGATAATAAACATAATTCTTGGGTGAAAAAAAGTGACATCCAAAATCTTTAAGTTTTTTTTTCTTTTTAAAATAAATGGATGCAGAATTTAAAGATTTTGACTATGATCATGATCACAAAATTGAATGTGAACAAGAAGAAATCGACATGAACAATCTAAACTGTGAATATGAAGAAGATATTAGAGATAATAATAATATCAAAAGGGAGCAAGAAACCGAATTGTTAGAAAATGAAGAAGAAACCACTTTCATAAAAACAGAAGTGTGTGTTAATGATCCAACGGTGGATCCAGAATTAGATTGGGATAACACTTTTGATGCAGTTGATCTCCCTAATAAAAATATAAACTTGGATGACATCACAGAATCAAAAAACTTAAATACAAAAATGGTTTTAAAAATTTTTTAAAATCAAGACGTCCTCGAAGGAGATGGACCTAATTCTAAAGTATTAATAGAAAGATGCGAAGAAAGAAAAAGTAAAAATGGAAAATTAATAGGTATTAATTGTGATGGAAAACCGATTGTGGTATTAAGAGATGGTCGTTTAGATTACTCTACGAATAAAAACTTTAAAAATTACGTCGATCAGTTTAAGTCCCTACATCAAAATGCACTCTGTGAACCTCAAAATGCACTCACGGGTCAAAAAGAAGAAAAAATTGCCTCAGACACCATAAATGTAAATAATTTAGATGAGATTACAAGTCAAATAAGTTAGAGACTCTTTAGAAACTATACAATCTAGAATAGAAGACATGGTGGATAATGTGGAGAGTAATCATTACTTAACAGAAGAAGAATTATGAACTGCTCGTGGATACTTAAATATGCCAGAATCACAACCGGTTGAGGAGAAACTAGAAAATCTTAATAATGAAGCAGATCATTGGAGATTAAAATAACTTCAAGAAACAGATCCAGAAAAAAAAGTTGTGTATGATACTTTGGAAAACCTTGCAAGAGTAGCTGCTGATAAGATAAGATTAGAAAATAATATGAGGGTTGCAGAATCTGATACTCTAGATATTATTGAGAAAGAGGCTGAGATAAATGATCTTAATAGATTAGAAAAATTTAAAGAATGGGCTAAGGAAAATTTATTAGGTTTAAGCGCCATAGCTATATTTATAGCAGGGATTATTACTACGGTGGTAATGAGTGCTAGAAGTGTCGTAAGAAAAGGAGCTCGAGCTACTAGTCGATTTACTAAAGCTTTAGCAAATTTAGGTAAACAATTAGGACCTATCGCTGCTGGAGTATTTAATATTCTTAGTGGTATTTTTAAATGGGGAGTAAAAGGTGTAAGTTTTATAGCTCAAATTTGTGGATATTAGCCATGGCATTATCTTGGTTTGTGTATGACAACTATAAAAACCGAAAACAAGGATGAACTATTTTTTAGACATTTTTTAGAACTTTTTTTATTTTTATTAGTTTTTTCTTATAAATTAATGGCTACTACTAACGAACTTGGACCAGATTTCAGAAAACTTAAAATGTCTGATATAAAAGGAAGTAGAAGTAAACATATTACTACTTTTAATCCAAATAAGACTAATCCCGGAGAAGAAATCTACGTAGATATTCCTCAATTAAACAAGGAAGATTGTCTTGTTCCAAAATTGCTGAATTTAAAGTTTGACTTCAAAAACGCAAATACAAAATTGTGGTTCTTAAATAATCTTAGAAAAGGACTAGTAGATAGACTTTGCGTATCCGTAGGAGGAGAAACTTTATTTGATAATACTGGTAATGCTATTTATGAAATATATAAAGATCTATGGCTACCAGAAAGAACAAGAGAAGAAATGTGTGATTTTGGGATAGCTAACGAAATTACTAGAAAACTTGTTTCTAAATCTGATGATGGAACAAACACTGGCACTACTCAAAAAGATTCGGATGCTTTATTATCTTCAGTTTTAGGAACAAAACAAAAAATAAAACTCTCGAAAATTTTGGGGGAGCATGGATTATTTTGTCCTTCTGCGTTAAAAAATAATCTTCAATATAGAATTACTTTACCTAAAGATAGTAAGATCATGGTCGCACAAAGTGGAGAAAGTGTCGAAGGATATAGCTTGGAGAATATCAAGCTGGAGTACGAAAAAATTCAAAACGAAGAACTCGCCAACGAAAGTATTGTGGGATACGAATTTGGAAAATCTTTATCATTCGAACACGTTACCTTGTTAAAAACCTTAGAATGGGATAAAGCCAGTACTACGAATAACGAAACCATAAATTTACCTAGAAAAAGCGTGGCTGCCATCGTGATGTTATTTGGAAATAAAACTGTAACAGATTCCGAACAACTTGTCTATCCAAATATTGAATCTATAAAAATTACCATCGAGGCCGTTCCTAATTCTGTATATGGCCAAGGTATCAAAAAGGAAGATCTTTACAACGAAGCTAAAAGATTATTTGAACACAAAAGCGAATTAGAATACGAACCTAGTAGTATGACAATCAGAAAATTCTTCAAAGATAAATATGCATTAGTAGTAGATTTGAGAACTACAGAAGATAAATTAGTCGTAGGCGCTGGAAAAAAATTACTTAATACTCAAAATGGAGTTTTATTAGAAATTACGAAAAAAGCCACAACAGCAAATGTAATGTGCCACATCTTCGTGGTGAGTGATGGATTAGTTAATTTAAAAATAGAACTGTAGAAAACGTTCATTATTGAGATCTTTTCTTTAAATAAATGGGAAATTGTTTTCAAACAACACGTACAGAAGAATATTTAGCTCCAGATCCAAATAATCCTGGACAGCTGATTAAAGAAGTAAGAATTAATAAGTCTTGTGAATGTACTTCTAGACTTGGAAGAAATGGAACTAATGTTAGATTTAATACGCATTTCGACTATAATAATTGTTTTACTATGGATGTTAACAATACGAGATCTTTGATCTCGCCGCAGGCTACAAAACAAAGTGCTTAATCGCCTTCGGCTTGTTTAAAATGTGTAATTTTTAAAAGTTACACTTTTTTTATTCTTCAGAGTATTCGTAAGGAAATCTTAAAGATATTTCCAATCTTGCTATGTTGTGTTTTTTAGCTGTTCACGAATCTCCAACTTTTCTTTTTTAGGCAAATGTCCTAGTAATCATAAAGTTAAATCCATATCTTTTCTACTAGGATTATTAAAAGTTACTAACTTAGAAATATTTTCTCTATAAGGCTTTGCAATAGATGTTAATTGTTGCATAATAACTATCGTAGAAAGTCCATAATGTCTTGCAGAAAATGCTAATTTTATGAGTTCCGAAGTACGTTTTTTCACAAAAGTACTTGTTGCGCAGTTGTCTAAAATAATTAAAGAATTTGTACCTTTTGCAAATTCTACAATTTGTCTTAAAAAAGCCTCCACATTGTCTTGATCACAAGCCACGACTATAAAATTATCATCTTTATCATAGGGCCATTCTTGATATGTTTTATTCCATTCGTAGGTAGGATATATTAAAAAATTATAATCAAAATAGCCGAGGTAGTTTTGTTCAAGCATTTTTAACAAATAATATGTTTTTCTGGAAGCGGTCATGCCTATGATGATCATATTAAACGGATTATGATTAATTTCTGGAGCAATAGTATTTTTCGTTTTGTTTGAAATATCGTCTAAGATTCTTCGATCGTTTTCTTTTCTGTCGTTTTTTCTTGTGATTCTTGACTCGTTTGTGGTGAACATTTTTCTTTATTATTAACATTCTTAGAAACAACATGTTTTCCCACAATTAAGGATCCCGAAAAGATTCCAATTAGCAGAATATACAGTGTAATGTATTCTATGATAAATTTAATATCTTGACGAAATGGCTCATTATCGGAGAGTTCTCTACCCATTGCGTTGCGTTTTCGATTAAACTTAAATGCTCCATAAGTTCCAAAAATTTTCCAATCATCACGTCCATGAGCATCTCGTCCGTTTTATTTAATTGATCTCTTTTCTAGTCTTGATGAATTTGTAAAAGAACTTTTTCAGAAGCTTTTTTAATATAAGTTTGTGTGTATTTATTCTCTTTTGCGGAAGATAATTTTAAAAACGCTTCGTGAATGTTTAAAGTTTGCGGATCAGCGAGGTCATTCATTTAATATAAAAGTTTTTTTTTGTTCATTGTTAGTTATTGTGCAATCCGGCAAGGCCGGTGCTATGCGCTCGAGTGGTCACGTGACCTTAGGAAAAGTGGGCGTGGTCTAATTGATGATGTCATAGGTTACGTGATCTTAAAATTCCTGGAAATAGGTGGTGAATTCCAGGAATTTGCCACATTAATTATGCATAATAGTAACTTCTACTTTAGCACCATCTTGGATTTTGTCCCGGAAACCCCATTGATCTTAGTGATGATTGCACAATCGTCAAAAAAAAAACCGTGATCAATAAAGGCCCCTTTTGGCCCAGAAGGCCTATTTTCACCCTGCTACATTACTCGATCATGCTACGTTGAAGTAACTTGCAAATAAGTAATACAGGTTTTCTATTTTCATTATGCAGTGTGAAATTTTGTATTATGACATTGCAAGATACCGATGTTTAAACATATGGAAAATATATTTCTATTCTATGATAGATAAAGATATCAACGCCAAAATGAGAAACCTCCGAACTCATTATGGTAAAGAGTTAGGTAAAGTGAAGGCATTCAAACAATCTGGTGCAGGAACCAACGAAGTGTATGTGCCAGCATGGAAGTATTTCCTTCAGTTAGAGTTTTTGTGGGATAGTATAACACCTGTCAAGACAAGATCGACGCCTGGGATCTTGCCAACTGCTCTTACTCCACTTTATAAAGAAGGTGAACCCCCAAATAGTTCTGAAGACAACTTAATCTTTCAGTCAATTGATGAAGAAAATATTCATCCAATTACCAACATGATGGCAACTCCAAAATCTGCCAAGTGTGCAGCAAAAGAAAAGGAAACATGCGAAAACAGGCTCCTTAAGAAGTCCTTTTCAGTTCCAGAACAAGTGAACATCAACAAAAAGAGACTAACTGAAGTTGAAGATGGTGACTCAATTTTTGGCAAACATGTTGCGCAGTCATTAAGGGGAATAAAAAACAGATACATCAAGGAAAAGGTAAAGCTTCAAATTCAGCAGCTTCTGTTTAGTACAGAATTTGGAAGTGCCACGCAAGGACCTAACCTATGGGACAGTCCTTCAACAAGTTTCATCCCTTGAATATATCATTCAATCATTATATTGATTTAAAGAACTAACATTAACCATAAACACAATTGATGTTCATTTGTGTTTGTGTTTGTTGAGTATTTCATTTATCAATGAACAGGCAGCAACTTGTCATTGTTAATGTTGCTGGTAGTGATTACTTGTGCATATAGTAAATGTATATCTAATAATAAATAATGCTGCAATGTTTTTAAATAAAATGTTCCTGTATTTTATTTGTACAGGCTATGAGATTATTCCCTAACCTTGATCCACTTATTTGTGTATATATCAGTCTTTCAACAACAAACTATACCACCTTGTACTAAAGTCTGATTTCAATAACACCTAAACGTGAGGCTCTACGTAGGTCACAAAAACAATATTATTCAATACATTGAAAAAAGCACAGCAAAATAATTGTTTTCTCATTGATTTCAAGTTTACAACTTAACACTTCGAGTTAATCATGTCAGTTTTGTCCACTGCAACATCCTTTATAATTTATGGTAGAAGTAATTTCCACTGCCATGGAACCATTCCAGAACCATTCAGGTATTCTGATAACGTGTCTCTGATTTCAGTTGCATGTGTTGGGTGATTACAACCTGAAGTTGTGAGGGGCTCCAAATTGCTTGGCTGATGAAACTTGTCAACAGCATCATCAACATTAGTTGTATAAGTGGTGCATTTTTTTAAAAGAAAGTTGTGTAGTACTAAAGTTGCATGGACAATGCTGATAGCACTTTCAGACCTTACATTTAACAGAGAATGGAACAAACGAAACCTAGAGGCTAGAAGCCCAAAGGCATTTTCACTCACTCTACGAGCTTGAGACAACCTGTAGTTAAAGATTCGCTGCTCCTCGGTCTGTCCTCGATTGGGATATGGTTTCATAAGATGTTTGGTAAGGCTGAAGGCATCATCTCCCACAAAGAAATATGGTATGACTGGTTGCCACTCTTCAGTATTGTCAACTGGAAGGACTATTGGTGGTGGAATATTGAGCGTTTCCAGTTCAAGGGCTTGGTAAAATAAGGTATTTCACAGTACTCCTCCATCACTAATACGCCCTTGATAGCCCACATCTTCAAATATAAATTCATAGTTGGATCCAACCACTGCCATTAAGACAAGACTGAAATAGCCTTTCTAGTTGTAATAGTCTCAGCCAGTCTTAGGTGGATGGAGGATTCTTATGTGCTTCACATCTATAGCACCAAGACAGTTTGGTAATTGCCATCTGGAGATGCAAAAATACATTGTGATTAAAGTTCATAGATGCAAATGTGTGTTTTAAAGTTGACTTTATCTTAACTCAAACTACAAATGAGGTACTCCGAATGGCCTGTTGACAACAGTTGGTACTCTCCTGCTGTGAAGTTAATGCGATAATTAGTAAAGTTTATGACAGAAAAAAAATGATAGACAAACCTCTGGTAGAATTGTTGTGAAATTTCCTGCCATTTTTTCTCTGAACTTGGGCAACAGATATGCTCTACTAGGGAAATTGATAAAGCGGCACATACCAGAGGAATTACAGATGATAATGTTGATTTTCCCATCCTGAATTGGTATTGGAGGCTGGTATATGATTCGCCTGTTGCAAGAAAACGTAATGTCACAGCAAGTTGCTCAGCAGGTGGAATAGACGGTCTCATTGATGTATCCTTCTTGGAAATCATTGGTTGAACTGCCACTAAAAGCATCTCGAACGTCGGAAAATCAACGCGTAGAAAGTTTCGGTAGTGGTAAGGATCTTTGACAAGGTCCTTCAGTAATTTGTGAAACGCTCCATCAGCTTGGTGCGTTGCTATCCATGGTTTTATCCAGACAGCCCGCAGTTTGTGTCGTTTTCTTCTTCTTTTCCTTAGACACGTAGCAATGCTAACACATAGACAAGCAGCTGTTACTAATGATTTCGTTTCCTGCTCATCCATCTCTCATATTCATGGTGAATTTAAGCACTAGATTTTACTATTATTCAATTTTCAATCCTGCAGTCATTTCTTTAAAACGATTGCGCATGCGTTTTGTGATTATCCGCTTCTTAAAATGTTGTCTTGTCAAAATCGCAATTCAAATCGCCACAAATATCGCTTCAAAATCGCATACTGTTCACACGCGCGTATAAAAATCGTCGTCACGTCAGCAGAAAAAATCACACCCTAAATCACAGGAAAAATCGCCCCTGTGAACTGGCCTTTAGACTCCTGCATTGACTTTTCCTGTGATAAAAGAGTGATCTACAACGCGCTAGACCTCGGCGTCCATATCTCGAAACAAACCAAAATGACATAGCCCTAGAATATTCAAAATTTTACAATGTAATAACCTGAGAAGAAAGGCCACAACAATAAAATTATAGTACTCAAGTACTCTTCCAGTGAAAGGAAGCATTGGAGCGACGTCACAACAGGAAACCGCCAAAGTTTGTGAGCCGTTGTATTTTGGAAAATTGGCGAGCTTCTAATTGCAAGTTTTCGCATATGTTGGACACAATATCTCACTAACTAAAATGAACTAGCACAAACAACTTCGCACAAAAACTATTAGGTTACAGCCTTTCATTTGAACATAAATTATTTTTGGGTGGAGTTCCCCTTTAACCAAGTACTCCACAACGATGTTTTTCAGTTTAAAAGTCTGTTTCGCCAGCTACAATGGTGAAAGAAACACAAAAATGAGTGATTTTAATAAAATACTCAACCACAATTTTTTTAGCTCAAGATCATTTTTGCAAGCTACAGGTGTGAAGAAACACACAAATAAGTTATAGCCACAAAAAAGTCAATGACTATGCTTTTCATCTCAAAATAAATTTTTTTGGTACAGTGGTGAAGGAAACACGTAAGTGCGTGAGTTTAACAACATACTCAAAAATGATATTTTTAGCTCAAAATAAATTTGCTACCTACTGTTGTGCAAGAAAGAGACAAATGAGTACTTTTCACAAGAAACTTAACAAGGATGTCTTACAGCTCAAAATAAGGTTTGATAGTTACTGTGATGCATGAAACACACATATCGGTCAATATCACAAAAAACTCAACAACGACGTTTTTCATCTCAAAATCAGTTCAGCTCTGTACAATAGTGCAAGAAACACACAAGTGCGTGATGTTAAGGAAAAACTAAACCACGACGTTTTTCAGCTTAAAAGCACTTTTCCCAGCCATAGTGGTGCAGGAACCACACAAAGGAGCGATATTCACTGAAAAAACTTATGGATGATGTGTTTTAGATAAACAACAAGTTTTAAAGCTCTGGTGCAGCAGGAAACACACAAACGAGTGATTTTCACAAAAAACTTAACAACCATGTTTTTAGGTCAAAATCATGTTTTGCTAGCTAAAGTTGAGCAACAATATTCTCTTAAGTATATCACTCTATTAAGTATATTGCAACAAAAATTCACAGCAACAAGCTGTGCTTGTATTCTGTAGCGTTGGGCTGTTGACCCATTGTATTCATAAATAATGTACCTAATCATCTTGTAATTTACGGCTAAATGTGCTGATGAAAGTTGCAAATTCTTGGCTTTTCTTGCCATCCTAAAGATTAGTTTAGATATTCAGTGTGATAGTACTTGTTAGAACAATACACATAACAAAACATTGAGAGTCCGCAATCACGGACATAAAGCGACAATTTGCAACTAAAGAGTAGTTAACATTAAATTCCCGACAATCATATGCCGATGTAGATTTGCACGGATTGTCTAAATTCACTTATGGCACAAAGTCAATAGAGCGAAAATGTGTGACTGTAGTCAAGTGTATTACTCTCACTTTCAACTCACTTTTGAAATTTGACATGCAGTGTTTGCTTGTAATTTGTGAAAGTTCTCATCAAATTTGCACAGCAAAAAACAAAGTCTTATTTTAAGTGAAAAAATACCAGTTTCAAGCAGTGAACTGCTTGAAATAAGTAATTTGTTCTCGTCCATATAGTAAGAAAATTGTTCGTCCTAAGAATTCTTAGCAAGAATACATTTCTTGCTAAGAATAGTTTTCTTGATAAGAAATCTTATATAGACTTTCTATTCTTAGCTAGAATTTTGAGAGAAAAATAGTTTTGCTAAGAAAGGATTTACTCAAAGGAAGAAATTGTTACATGCTGATAAACGAAATAACCTAACAAAATTTTAATGCTTAAAAACTTTATATAACAGTCTAATACACATAATAGTATTACTACAATATATTATAACAAATTCACAAATTTTGTAAGTTAAAAGCATAGTTAATTCAAACACCGACATTCTTAAACTGGGTAAACTCAGCCATTTGGGATCGAATGGTTCCCATCAAGTCTGATGGTGTACTGTTATCATCCAAAACCAGATTTTGCGGTATTGGGAGGCCAACCTCATGCTGTTTGGGATAATCAATATCCAATAGGTAGAATATGCCAACAAATGGTAGGAGAGCCTCAATTATTCTCTCCTTTTCAATCATGACAATGAGGTGATTGTTGGAGGGCAAATACACACTGTGTGACTCTACGAGCGTCATCAATTAATTTCCATGATTCTTTCGTGAGACCTCTAGGGGATCTTCATACTCCTTACAGAAAAAAAAGTGATAGTTCCCGAAAAATTGAATCAGTGAATGCCTATACGCTCTTCATTTGTCTCTGGCGTGCGCTATATTTCTAAATTATTCACCTTTATTGCGGAGGAGATCACAGGCTTTCTTTGTCTTTGGTTTTGATGAGATTGGGAAGATGATACTGAGATTGCCATTAAATGGATGACTTTTAAAACTAAAGAAGAGAACATCAGCGATGCGACAAATGAAATTTGTCAAAGAAAATTTGGTCATGTAAAAGGAGCTTAAAGTGTGGATGTTACTGTACTGCGATCACAAAAATTTTTAGTCGCCTAATCACAAAAAATATTTGTCGCTTGAACACAAAAAATTTTCGTTCCCTGATCACAAAAAATTATTGTCGTCTGATCACAAAAAGTTTTAATCGCCTGATCAAATAAAATTTTTGCGCATAATCAAAAAAAATTCTCGTTGCCTGATCACAAAGTATTATCGTCACCTGACAGAAAAAATTTTCGTCGCCTGATCACAAAAAATTTTCTTCGCCTGATCACAAAAAATATTCGTCGCCTGATTTGAAAAAATTTTCAATGCATGACCACAAAAAATTTTTGCCTTCTGATCACAAAAATTTTAGTCGCCTGATCATAAAAAATATTTGTCGCCTGATCACAAAAAATTTTCGTTGCCTGATCACAAAAAATTTTCTTCGCCTGATCACAAAAAATGTTTGTCGCCTGATCACAAAAAAATTTTCGTTGCCTGATCCCAAAAAATTTTCGTCGCCTGATCACCAAACATTTTCGTCGCCTGATCACATAAAATTTTTGTTGCCAGCTCAAAAAAAATTTTTGACGCATAATCAGAAAAAATTTTTGATGCCTGATCACAAAAATTTTCGTAGCCCAATCAGAAAAACTTTTGTCGCCCGATCAGAAAAAATTTTCATTGCCTGATCACAAAGAATTATCGTCGCCTGTGGGAAAAAATTTTTGCTGCCTGATCACAAAAAATTTTTTTCGCCTGATCACAAAAAAAATTCGTCGCCTGATCACAAAAAATTTTTGTTGCCTGATCACAAAAAATTTTGGCCACCTGATCACAAAAAATTTTCGTTCCCTGATCACAAAAAATTATCGTCGCCTGTTCACAAAAAATTTTCGTTACCTCATCACAAAAGATTATCGTCGCCTGATCACAAAAAATTTTCGTTCTCTGATCACAAAAAATTATCGTCGCCTGATCACAAAAAATTTCCGTCGCCTGATCACAAAAAATTTTCGTTGCCTAATCACAAAAAATTATGGTCGCCTGCCCACAAAAAACTTTCGTCACCTGATCACAAAAAATTATTGTCGTCTGATCACACAATATTTTAATCGCCTGATCACATAAAATTTTTGCGCATAATCAAAAAAAATTCTCGTTGCCTGATCACAAAGTATTATCGTCACCTGACAGAAAAAATTTTCGTCGCATGATCACAAAAAATTTTTGCCTTCTGATCACAAAAAATTTTCGTTGCCTGATCAGAAAAAATTTTCTTCGCCTGAACAGAAAAAACTTTGCTTTCCTGATCACAAAAAATATTTGTCATCTGATCACAAAAAATTTTAGTCGCCTGATTAAAAAAAATTTTCGTCGCCTGATCACAAAAAATTTTTGTCGCCTGATCACAAAAAATTTTTGTCGTCTGACCAAAAAAATTATTGTCGCCTGATCAAAAAAAATTATTGTCACCTGAACAAAAAAATTTTCGTCACTGATGACAAAAAATTTTGCTCTCTGATCACTAAAATATTTTCATCGCCTGATCACAAGAAATTTTGTTCGCCTGATTACAAAATATTTCGACGCCTTATCACAAAAAATTTTTGTTGCCTGGCCACAAAAAATTTTCGTCGCCTGATCAGAAAAAATTTTGCTCGCCTGATCACAAAAAATTTTCGTCCCTGATGACAAAAATTTTTTTCACCCGATCACAAAAAATTTTGCTCGCCTGATCACAAAAATATTTTCGTCGCGTGATCATAAAAAATTTTCGTCGCCGTTCAGTAAAAATTTTCATCGCCTGATCACAAAAAATTTTGCTCGCCTGATCACAAAAAATTCTTGTCCCCAGAACCCAAAAAATATTCGTCGCCTCATCAAAATAAATTTTCTTTGCCTGATCAGAAATAATTTTGGTCGTGTGATAACAAAAAATTTTAATCGCCCGATCACAAAAAATTTTCTTCGCAAGATCGCAAAAAATTTTTCTTGCCTGATCACAAAAAATTTTTGTCACCTGATCACCAAAAAGTTTTGTCATGTGATCACAAAAAATTTTCATCACCTGATCACAAAAATTTTCGTCGCCTGATCCCAAAAAATATTCCTCACCCGATCAGACAAATTTTTCGTTGCCTGATCACAAAAAACTTTTGTCGTCTGATTACAAAAAATTTTATTCGCTTGATGACAAAAAATTTTCTTCGCCTCATCACAAAAATTTTCGTCGCGTGATCAGAAATAGTTTTAGTTCCCTGATCATAAAAAATCATCGTCGCCTGATCACAAAAAATTTTCGATGCCTGATCCAGAAAAAATTTTCGTCGCCTGATCACAAAAAGTTTTAATCGCCTCATCACATAAAATTTTTGCGCATAATCAAAAAAAATTCTCATTGCCTGATCACAAAGTATTATCGTCGCCTGACGGAAAAAATTTTCGTCGCCTGATCACAAAAAATTTTCTTCGCCTGATCACAAAAAATATTCGTCGTCTGATCACAAAAAATTTTAGTCACCTGATCACAAAAAATTTTCGTTACCTGATCTCAAAAATATTTGTTGCCTGATCACAAAAAATTTTTGTTGCCTGATCAAAAAATATTTTCGTTGCCTGATCACAAAGAATTATCTTTGTGTGATCAAAAAAAATTTTCGTCGCCTGATCACAAAAAAATTTCTTCACCTGATCACAAAAAATATTTGTCGCCTCATCTGAAAAAATTTTCAATGCCTGACCACAAACAATTTTTGTCGTCCGATCGCAAAAAATTTTCATCGCGAAACACAAAAATTTTTGGCGGGTGATCACAAAAAATTTTCTTCGCCTGATCAGAAAAATATTCGTCGCCTGATCTAAAAAAATTTTCAATGCATGACCACAAAAAATTTTTTCTTCTGATCACAAAAAATTTTAGTCGCCTAATCAAATAACATTTTTGTCGCCTGATCCCATAAAATTTTCTTCGCCTGATCACAAAAACTTTTTGTTGTATGATCACAAAAAATATTCATCGCCTGAACAGAAAAAAATTTTCTCTTTTGATCACAAAAAATATTTGTCATCAGATCACAAAAAATTTTAGTCGCCTGATCAAAAAAAATTTTCCTCGCCTGAAAACAAAAAATTTTCGTTTCCTAATCACAAAAAATTATGGTGGCGTGGTCACAAAAAACTTTCGTCACCTGATCACAAAAAATTATTGTCGTCTGATCACAAAAAGTTTTAATCGCCTGATCACAAAAAATTTTTGTCACCTGATCACAAAAATATTCGTCGCCTGATCCCAAAAAATATTCGTCACCCGATAAGAAAAATTTTTTGTTTCCTGATCACAAAAAATTTTTGTCGTCTGATTACAAAAATTTTAATCGCTTGATCACAAAAAATTTTTTTCGCCTCGTCACAAAAATTTTCGTCGCCTAATCACCAAAAATTTTCGTTTCCTAATCACAAAAAATTATGGTTGCCTGCTCACAAAAAACTTTTGTCACCTGATCACAAAATATTTTCGTCGCCTGATGATAAAAAATTTTCGTCACCTGACCACAAAAAATTATCGATGGCTGAACACAAAATAATATTCGTCGCCAGATCCCAAAAAAATTTTTGTCGCCTGATCAAAAAAAATTTTCGTTGCCTGATCACAAAAAATTATCTTCGCCTGAACACAGATAAAACTCATCGCGTGACAGAAAAAATTTTCGTCGCCTGATCCGAAAAACTTTTCTTCTCCTGATCACAAAAAATATTTGTCGCCTGATCTGAAATAATTTTCAATGCATGACCACAAAAAATTTTTGTTATTTGATCACAAAAAATTTTAGTCGCCTGATGACAAAAAATATTTGTCGCCTGATCACAAAAAGTTTTCGTGGCAAAACACAAAAATTTTTGGCGGTTGATCACAAAATATTTTCGTTCCCTGATCACAAAAAATTATCGTCGCCTCATCACAAAAAATTTTAGTTCCCTGATCACAAAAAATTATCATCGCCTGATCACATAAAATTTAAAAATTAAACGAGACTTACTTGTAAGTTGAAGTTTGATTGTAATTCTATGAGTTATTGGCCAAGGAAACTAAGGAGTCATGTGAGATATGCGCACGCAGATCGAGTGTCCAGTCTTTAACGCAGCGAGAGATTTCAATTGTACATTTATTGGGTGGGAAAAACCCAACTTGCATATTTAAACTAATTTGAATTTTTTGGGGTGGGTGACTCCTTAGTTTCCTTGGCCAATAACTCATAGAATTACAATCAAACTTCAACTTACAGGTAAGTCTCGTTTAATTTTTAAATTCTATTTCGTCAT
>JAOBYK010303140.1:0-12373 GCA_025434845.1 Phenganax subtilis | reverse complement strand
GAGAATGGGTTTTCCTGCATTGTAGTCACAAGACTTTTGTGACATTCAGGTGCCAGTGCCCCATTTATCATGCATGTGCCCCTTTCTTTGCAATCCTGCAGTCTGGAAAATATTCTTCAGCAAAAGTGAAGATGATCTGCGACAGCTAAAGGAATGATATGGTGAACAAGGAAATTGGCAACCTTCAGTTCTGCATTAGTGACCTACAATATAACATGGAGGGTTCAGTAAATTGGATTATGTATGCTTGTATTGTTTCAGGAACACAATGAATAGCATTATCACAACATTCTTCACTATCTATTCTGGCATACATCGCAATATTCTACGAGTACCTCACTGACAGCAGCACTTGCAGAAGGGAAAGATAATCGTGGCTGACCATGGTCTGCCTTTGCCAATTTAGCATGTATTTACATGATCAACAATATCTTTGGAACCTTGGTGTTTACAGCTTAGTACCTATTATTAGTCACACATATTAGTTTCATACAACACACTAAAACAGGCTAAAATTTGACAAAAGCAATTCACTAATTTTTCATGATTTCATTCCAAGAATATTCCCAAATTTATGAAATTTTTTTACAATTTGGTCAGTTTCAGAACAATTTTTCTTCTCTTATAACCAACTAACCTGGGCACGAACGTTACATCTGAACTTGTGGTCATCTGATGGTACCCTTGAGACAAAAGGCCAAGTATTTGTCCAACTTTTTTTGAATTTCGTCTTATATTTGAATGCCCTGCCAAACTTTCGCTTAAGATGCAAATTGTCTTTTGTTGTTTCACTCTGCCTGCCTGTTGTCGGCATTCTCCGAAACTGAGAGACCTGACCGTGAATTGATGTTTCACCCCCTTGTTCAACTGATGATGTTTCACCTTCTGATGTGTTCGTTTGGTAATTCCATAGGTCATTCTCATAGTCGTTAACAGTATTTAAAGAATCGTCTGGCACAGAATCTGAATCACTATGAAAATCAGCCAAGTGTGTCAGAGTTCTGTCAGGGTGACACGGGTGACAATAAAAAATGAGCCCGCGCGCCGAAAATAACGTCCAGAAATACAGCCAGGAGTATCCCATACTTCAATATCATAAATCAAATTTTTCTCAAATTGCTGCACTACAAATTAGTATAAAACAAGGGCGGTATTTTACAGATACAGATTTTCTTTCCAAAGAAATACGGTGTTTTTGCAAATCGTATTTTTCCCAGCGTAGATGCAGAAATTCATAGATAAATAAAAACCATTTCAATGGCATTTGTTATTCCATGAGATTTTTAAGACTCTCTGTGAGCCCTGAAGGACAGCATGAAAACCTGGAGACTCACGGGTAAACCGTGAGACTTGGCCACTCTGCCAATTGCACACATATTTGGGCCTGTTATGGAAATTTCATCTACTTACTGCAATTATCGTGAATTCAGAGAGGAATTCAACAACATTCTTGATCATGGGAGCTGGGAAATTGACATAGTTTGACTTTCAGTTTCTTGGGATTATACATTTCATATTTGCTTATGTTGCTCTTTTTTGTTGTTGGTTTTAGAACTTACTGTTGAAAGTATGGAGTGTTCAATCCAATATGAACTATTTCGTTCCAAGTGAATCAAAGTTGAAAACAGTGCGCAGTGTTTTAAAGTACTTTACTTAGAAGATAGATATTGCCTACTTATCTTTAACGATGATTAAAAAGTACATGATAATTCTTTTTATGATGTTAAATTTTTGCTAATAAAATTAACTGAACTCTTCAATTACTTTTTTCAGTGCAATACGGAGGTTTAAGGCTTCCCTCACATTGGTTGGAGCTGTGAGATTGTGTTCATTCATTATCACTGTAGCAAATTCATTAAATTCTTCATTAGTGTCCTGCACAACCATGCCTGCATGATTATCAAATTCTTCAATATCTTGCATATCTACATCTAGTTTATAATCTACTGTTTCATATAGGTGAGGCAAGAAATACATTTTGTCAGGTCTTCCCCTTGGGCCATTACTGTTAAATTTGTTTAAGAAAATGATGAGTTGATTCCATAATTGCACAACTTGTTTTAGTTCTTTTTGAAGGACACTCATAAAACAAAATCTTATACAGCCTACATGAACTGGATCCGCATCATTGGATAGTCCTAGTTCTCTGAGGTCTTTAAAAAAATTTTGCCATCAACCAGGGCCTTCTCTGACTAGGTGAGACCAATACACTTCAATGCCCTGATTAAATGTGGATGATTGAATGAGAAAACTAGCTAGTCCAGCATGTTCACCATCATCATTTGATCAAAGGAATTTATGTATTGCTTCAATCAAACAGTTTTCGGTTTCATCATCAGATCTTACTTTTCTGGGAATTCCACCAACTTGTTTACTTGCAACAAAATAAAACTTGGCTATGACTTCTGGGTTTTTTTTGTTGGGCTGACTTCCAACCAAATTAATCTCCTTGAGAAACCGTCAACACAGCCATGAATGCTGAAGCCATATGGCTTCAGCTTATCATGGCCATGAATATGCTAAATGAAATTGGCCCATTCATGGAATACATTTTCTATGCAGTCTCTTCTTTGTCCGGCATTTCACTCTGACTGGATCAAGTTCAACCAAAAATTTTCTCACTGTTTCTCGTCTCACAACAAGCCCTTGGTTCTTTAATCTCCACATTTTACAATAACCAATAGCACAACCACTGCCTCCCAGCTGTTGCTCAATAGCTGCTTTAGTCTCATCATGATCCTCCATTATTCCTGGTGATTGTTGTCTGTGAAGCTGCGATAACGATAATCTTTTTTTTAATGTTGATAAACCAGTGTCAATGTTGTGGAGTTTTAGATATTTGAGTATTTCTATATTGGTGTATCCTTGGTTGATATTGGATTTTATTAGTTCTTTTTTATCATACTGATTCTCGTGATTCATAGTACAACTGGCTTGTTGGCATACCAAATAAACTAGAAACGCATACTATAAATACAGGGTAAATGTGTTATTTGTGTTGTATTTCCTGTAATACCTCTTTGAATAGATTTTAGCTCCTCTTTTACTGCTTGCTTTATAATGGCATCCATTTTGTTTAGTGGGAAATGCAGACACTATTCGACAAGATAGAGAAACTGTGTGCGAACTGTTGAACATATGCGGCTGCACAAGGGTCAAGGATACCTCAGTACAGGCTGGAAAAATACGGGAGCATTAAAAGGAAAACTTTGGAAAGAAAAGCAATGATAAGGAGTGTGTTGACAAATTATGCATGTGTAAATTTTTGTAGTATAATATTAACATTTATAATAGGTCAGGGGCGGATCTAGCATTTTAGTTGACCAATGCAACTGGGATCAAGCACTGAAGGTACGAGCTATCTAGGGGAGTCTGGGGGAATCCCCCCCCTGGAAAATTTTGAAATTTTTACTCTCAGAAATGCGACTTTTGCAATTTTGACAGTGATATTGGCAAAAATTTTAGCAGCGATAAAGTACATAAAATCTTGATTTTTTCCTACTTATTTTTAATTTTTTACAAATAAAAAACGTTTCCACTTACCTTCTGGAATAATCACTGCATGAATTAAACAATAAATGTTGATTATAATACCCCATACCTTCCTCATCACAGCAACATATCTTGTCGTGTATATGTCAAAATGTACGTTAATAAATGAAAATGCCCAAAATTTTTTGCAGTGAAAGTGAAAACACATTTTCACAACAGAAAAAACAAGTGTGCTCCACCTTTTGTCTTCTTGACATGTGTTCTTCCATTCATCAATCACCCAACATGCTATAAAAATGTTCTCCACACTTTATAATCAAGCCAGTTAGGAAAGATTACCCACTCCAACAGCAACATTCAAAAGGGAAACAGACATGTAGCATGAAAAAGTTTACACCAGGTTTAGTAAAATCTTGATGGTCAAGAATCTTCCAACAGCAGGAAATGATGCACGGAAAATCTTTAGTAAAATGTTCAAGGCAAAGAAGTGCAATGTTCCAATTCAAAACAATAGAGTAAAATAGGTCTCAAAACTTCAAGAAAAATATCCATAATTTAATCACTTGCCATCTTCACTTTCTTCAAATATATCTAGAAACAGCATTCGAATAGGGTTTTCCTGCGCAAAGGTACTGATAACTTCTTCAACATTTATAGCAATATTGTTGTTGATGTGCATCATTGCCAACCTAGTCAATATTTTGTTGGACATAGTGTTTCTAGCCAGGTGTTCATGCGACGTAAAGCAGAGATGGATGCTGCACATTCACAGCTAGTGACTGGTATAACTGCAAGAATTTTGAGAGAGACAAAAATGTTGGGGAACAAAATTTCGTTGCAGTTTCGTAGAGTGTCAGCGACATTGTCATACTTGATTGTTTCCAATCCCGATTTCCAACTGGTTTCCCAAAGGTCTAATTTTGCATGTATTGAGCAGAAGTTGGCATGTCGTCTTGGTATGCAGTCACGAATTTCATAAACTCTGTCTTCCAGTTGACACATTTGCAGTGGAGAAAATTGCGAGGAAGAATGTAAAAACCATTGTAAATGTTACACATTTCTGAAGGAAATCGCAACTCGATCTCTGATATAATATGATCAAGAAGTGGGATGGTCAATTTCATGCGATAGTAATCATGTGCGGTCATAGCAGGATAGTTTTCACGTTTAGTTTGGATGTCGCACACCCGTGGAATCTTCTCGCATAATCCTACCTTTGTAGCCAAAGCTACTGCCTCATCATAATACTTGTTGTGAAACTTTTCCACAGAATCACGATGCATTGCCAATTGGGACTTGAGTAGATTCATCTGCTTTATGGATTCGGCGATGTCGATCTTCTTTTGCTGCAGTTGGAGGGTTAGTGAGAGAGTGTGATCGAAGATATTACTAGTAATAACAAGGGAAACAACAAATTCAAATCTTTTCAGAGTGAAAAAGTGTGTCTGTGCATCACTAGCTGAGTTTTTGAACTCTGTATTATTGACTCCCCCAGTCTGCATGTGATCCAGAGCATGGTAAATAACTTCATATGCTTCTAAAAAACCATTGAGTGATGTTATTTGTTTGACCCAGCATGTCGTAGATGGAGCTGCGAGCTTTTTATGTGGTAAACGTACCTCTTCGATCATCTTACTCACTAAAAGTTAGTGAGGAGAAGTGCTGGAGAAACTTACGATCGATTGTGCTTGCTTTAACATGTTTGATATTGGACGAACCAAACATGCTTTGGCAACAAGATTCAAACAACGACAGGAGCAATGAACGTACACAGCTTTTGGATTCTTGTGTAGTATGCATCTAGAAACACCTTTCCTTTCACTTGCCATTGCACTAGCGCCATCATACCCTTGACCGCAAATATTTTGAAGTGGAAGACCGACATGCTGAAGTGTATTTTCGATATTTTCTGCCAACCCCAAGCCAGCCATATCTTCTGTGACATTTGTGTACCTGATGAAACGTTCATTAATTTCGTATTGAGAGTCAACATATTGCAAAACCAATGACATTTGCTCTGTGTGGCCACAATCAGCTGCTTCATCTGCCAAAACAGCATAGAATGGAGAACTGCTGTGGTTTATTTACGACACAATCTTTCCTTCAATTAGATTGCCACAGATGTTGACTAGAGCTTATTTTGCGTTGTCTTAGAATGATAAGTAGTGTTTTTCTTTGCCTTGCATAAATGTTCTTCCAGAATCTTGTCACCGCCACTAATTCTGTAGTCAAGAAAGGCTTGGAAGTTACCTGGATTGGCTGAGGAATAATGCTGCGAATCATTACGATGCCCCAGTAAAGCAATATTCTGCCTTCCAGCCAGAACGACAGTTTCGACCATTGCACAAAGAATCCCACGGTTGTATTCAATGCGTTCACTTCTCAATCTGTCAGCCTGTTCATCAATACCTTTGCTTCTCCCTGAAATCACATTTTTAAACTGTCAATTTTAACATTGAATTGCGATGAATAATGGAATTTTTTCGGTGGCCTTCAAGCGTGGTTGATGCACTTTGCCAATTTGTTAGAGACTCCTCAAAAAGATTGCTTAACTTTAAGCCATTGTGACCTGTTTCATGACCAAAAAGTACACAAGAAAGACAGAACGCTTCGTCAAAAAGCTTAGAACAACATAGCCACGACCAGCGAGAAAACCAACTAAAAGAAAATATACGGGATTGCTTCTTTGAACCAAATTGGCAAGATGGAAAATTGAATGTAGAAGAAGGGAACCAATGATTTTTTATAATATTTAACTTTGTGTCATCGTTAATTGTACGTTCAATGCCAACAAAATTGCCAATATCAAGAGGGTCAACATCGGGGACATCTAATTTAGCTTTCTTTGGATGTTCGTCACCTTTGCTGGGTACTTTCCATTTTAATAGCTCTAAAACTGCAAACAAATTGTATAGATATCAAACATTTGTGAATCATGGTTATTTAGTGTTCATCAATGTTGTTTTTTTTTCTCCCTGCTTATAATATACAATTTACATTTATTGTCATCCAAAACATATTTCAGCTACAAATTTGTAAATTGAGTAAACGTTTTACCACTAAAAGACTTCTTGACACCCACTCCTGATGCTGTTGGAATATCCTGAGAGTTTTTTTTCTGGGCACAGCTTCGTTGGTGTTTCTTCGCATATATTAAAATAAAACAAGAAACTAACATTAGATTACATAAAAAAATTTACAGCTTGTCAGTGGTCAATCAGCTGGACACAAAAATACTGCAGTTTTATCGATGGTCATCAATTTTTATAGGTTTATTTCGGTTTGAACTCAGAGGTTCGTGTTTATCTGGGTGAGAAATTTCTAATGGAGAAAAATACATTCAGTATTACCTATTTATTCAAACATTTAAAATAGAAAGCCTAGCAAAACATTAAATATTGTATTAGTAATTCACTAAAACACTTCAACTTACACTACGTTGTACTAACAATCTGTACAATAATTTTATCAACTTTCAGCAATGCTGATTCCCAATTAAACTTTTTAGAAACATATAAACAGTACCTTTAGAAGCAGTTGTCAAAGCTGCTCCTGATGATACTGATGCATCAATATTTAGCATGTCAGTGATCTTGGACTGCTGCCTATTTTTTGATGGTTTCTGGTTTTTTGAAGTGGAAGCTTCTCGTTCAATATTGTCACTTTGTCGATGTTTAAAATCAACCAGTAGAACAAAATGATTCGGCTTGAAAGTTTTGGTATTCATGCCAGGAAGAAGAGTAATGCCATCACTCGTCCACAACAAAACAAGGGGATCCTGCGTTATTTTGCTAGCATATAAAGTATGGGCTGCTCTAGGAAGCAAAACGCCATTTAAAAACTGAGAATATGTAGTTTTCTCTGTTTTTTTCTCTGGGCAAACAGTCCTGATATTCATACCACAAACTGAAGATAGAGCAAACATGCATAAAAGAGAAGAAAATGTTCCATCAACAGCAGTTCGTATAGCTTCTCGCTTAACCACAACATCTCTGATTGAAGCATCTTTCCTATCATAGCCTTCAGCCAATGCATCATCAGAGACAGCTGCAGAAAAGGTATTATTTTTACACTGAAAGAGGTGCGACATTTTCTTTAAGTATGGATGGAATGCATAAAATTGCTGGTAGTTAAAGAGTTTTATAAAACACCTTATTAAATTATCACCATTTAATTGGTGTTTTTGATCACGTGGCATTAAATAGAAATTCCCATTTTACTGACCGTGTTGTAATAGTGCAAATTAAGGGCTGGAAATTTTGCGCACTTTTAGACAGCGGCGCAAGTAACTCCTTTGTTTCAGAGACTCTGGTAAATCTTGTTGGTGGACAAGTGGTAAAAACGAACACGTGGCAAATATCAACGCTAATGGGAACTACGACGACAAAAATGTCTCAATATGATTTAAAGCTAGACGCGGTAAAAGGTAATTTCTCTTTAGAAACTCGTGTGACCATGATTAAAAAACGCGAACTGTTAATGCTGGACAATCCGCACATTAAAGAACAATTTGAAGCCCATCAACACTTGCATGACATTGAATTGGACGACCAACCAACAAAAGAGAAGTTGCCCGTACGTGTGATTCTAGGTGCGAATGAGTATGCAAAGATTCGAACGTCCCAAGTGCGAATCGGTCGTCAAGGAGAGCCTGTTGCTGAACTCACTCGTTTTGGTTGGGCTCTTATGAGTCCCGGAGAAGGTTCTGAGCCGGCTGTAGGATGTCTGGCCGTGAATACTGCGATGGATCACGAAAGATTGTGTTCTCTAGATGTCCTCGGTCTAGCAGATACGCCGTTGGGGGATCAAGGCATAGTATACCAAGAGTTTCGTGAACAGTTGTCAAGGAATCCTGACGAAGGTTGGTATGAGACTGCACTACCGTGGAAAGGCGATCACCCACCTCTATCTAACCATCTAAACAGCAGTCTTCGCCGTCTTCAGACGCAAGATAAAAAGCTACAAAAAACAGGGAGAATTAAAGAGTATGATGCGATCATACGAGAACAACTCGAAGAGGGAACCATCGAAAGGGCGCCGAAGCAAGTTGCTGGCCGAGAGTTTTACATGCCTCATCGCGCAGTAATCAGAGAAGGTGTGGAAAGTACGAAAATGCGAGTGGTATACGACTGTTTGGCTCGTGATGGCGCTGGATCCCCGTCTTTAAATAATTGTCTGGATATTGGTCCACCTCTTCAAAACAAGCTTTGGGATGTGTTGGTACAAGGACGGTTCCACCCAGTAGTATTAGCTGGTGACCTAAAGAAGGCTTTTCTACAGGTACGCATTAAAGAAGAACATCGTGATGCCTTACGTTTTTATTGGTTGCGTTCTGTTGATTCAAAGGAAATAGAAACATTGAGATTTACCCGGACGTTGTTTGGTTTGGGGCCTTCCCCGTTTCTGCTTGCGGGAGTCATCGAGCAGCATTTGCTGGGATGGAGTGGGAGACGTCCAGACAGTGTAGCAGAGATTTCTCGAAGCATGTACGTAGATGATCTCATGTCTGGTACGAGTGACGTTCCTATGGCACTAGTTCTGAAGAGCGATGCCAAAGAAATCTTTGCTGATGCTTGTTTCCAGCTTCACAAATGGGATTCTAATGCCCCAGAGTTAGAAGATCAATACAACTCTTCGGAGCATGATGAAGAAATTACCTATGCAAAGCAACAGGTTGGGTCCACCGTTATGGAATCTAAACTTCTAGGATTGGCTTGGATCAAATGGGAAGATACTGTGAGCATGGTATTCCCTAAAGAGAGGGCTACCCCAACAAAACGAGGAGTTTTGGGAAAATTGGCTCGCGTCTATGATCCTCTTGGGCTGGTGTCGCCGACAACTCTTCAAGGCAAGCTGATTTTCCGGGAAGCTTGTGAGAACAAGACCCCCTGCGATGCAAACTTACCTGACAAGCTCACCAAGCTGTGGGAGAAATGGGAATCCTCCTTACCATCAAGTGTATCTACAAGACGAAGCTTAGCAACTTATCGGGAGCGTGTTGATGCTGTAGAACTTCACACATTTGGTGATGCAAGTGGTCGCGGAGTATCGACTGCTGTTTATGCGGTAGTGAGTCAAGCGTCTGGAGTTACTCAAAGATTGGTGACTGCCAAGTCTCGCCTTGCAAAACAAGGTCTCACCATTCCACGTTTGGAGTTGGTGAGTGGTCATATGGCATCAAATACTGTGGACAACGTACAGCGAGCGCTGGAGGGATTTCCGGTTACTTCGACCTTCTGCTGGTTGGACAGTACCGTAGAGTTGCACTGGATTACTGGCAACAGGGAGTACCGTGAGTTTGTTAGAAACCGTGTCCAGAAGATCCAGGAGCACAACATTGACACATGGAGATACGTGCCAACAGCTGAAAATTTAGCAGATATTGGAAGTCGAGGTGGCTCGGTGTAAGATTGTGAGTTGTGGTGGAATGGTCCGAAGTGGTTATCGAATCGTGAAATTTGGCCTGCCAATCACGTGACAAAAGAAACTCCTGAGTCTGCTGCAGAATCCAAAGTTATCAGGGAAGTGTTGGCGGCTGTTTCTATTGATGAACTGGATGAGTTCGACAATTTGTTAGCAAAGTATAGTTTGAAGTAAACACTTCGAGTGTGCTTATGGATATCACAATTCGTACATTCGTGCAGGGGAAAAAGATCGGTTGGACCTCTCACAACCGCTGAGTTGGAAGAGCAAATGAAGTGGTGGATCCTCAGGGCCCAACAACGTGCCAAGATGTCCAACAAATACCATGACGAGGAACTGCAACTGAACTTGCAAGAGAATGACAAAGGAGTTCTGGAGTGTCGCAGACGAATTCAGGGGAGTTATCCAATTTACATCCCAGACAAGTGTGAATTAGCCTCAAAACTTGTGGAACAAGCTCATCTTGCGACTCTGCATGGAGGTCTAGGAATGACAGTTACAAAGATACGCGAAGAGTACTGGATTCCTCGCTTGCGTCGATTAGCAAAACGTATCGTTAAGTCGTGTCACGGCTGCAAGAGATTTCAAGCTCGTGCCCTTGCTTCGCCTCCTCCTGGTCTTCTTCCAAAAGACAGAACACAAGGTGCTACGGCGTTTGAAGTGGTTGGCGTTGATTTTGCCGGGCCGATCCGGTATCGTCGAAAAAAGGGAGTTCAAGGGAAATCGTATTTGATCCTCTTTGCATGCAGTCTATCTCGTGCTCTTCATTCGGAATTGCTGCTAAGTTTAGAGACGGTTGGGTTTTTAGGAGCATTGAGGCGTTTCATTGCTCGTCGTGGCCGACCAACCAAGATCTATTCTGATAACGGCAAAACGTTTGTCGCAGCAGCCTGGTGGTTGAAGAAAGCAATGAGAGATGAACAACTACATGAGTTCCTTGCCGATCAAAAAATTTCATGGTGGTTCAATCTCAGCAGAGCGCCGTGGTGGGGAGGCCAATTCGAGCGACTAGTTGGCGTGTTCAAAGGTGCTTTCTACAAGACGATAGGATCCGGTTTGCTCACTTATGCAGAGTTGTGTGATGTTGTTCTCAGCATGAAGGTGGAGCTCAACAACCAACCACTGGATTACATTGAAGATGATATTCAACTTCCTATTCTTACACCCGCGTCTTTCCTATACCAGCGATCTAACCGAATTTCCAAGTTAAAGCCGTGGCGAGAAGAAGAAAAGGACATACGTAAGTGAGCCAAGTATCTGCGAACATGTAAAGAGGCTTTGTGGAAGCGATGGAGTTCCGAGTACATGAAGGCCCTCAGAGAAAGACACAGTTGCAATAGAAACGATAAGTCTCCTAAACTCGGGATTGGCGATGTTGTTATCGTGGGAGGTGAAGAAAGAAATCGAGCAAAGTGGCCACTTGGTATCGTCAAGGAACTGATTTCCGGAAAGGATGGAATTGTGCGAGCAGTGAAGTTGCGTGCTGGGAAGTCTTACCTGGAACGACCCATTCAACACCTCTATCCCCTAGAGCTTTCCTGCGACAGACGACCAGCTCAACAAGTTGTTCTTAACCCTGAAGTACCACACTTTCGCCCGAGAAGAGATGCTGCTGTTGCTGCTGACTTGAGGAATAAGGACATGGTTCAAAACAAATAGGACGATTGGTAACCTTACTTTTAGGACAGTCCACAGTTTCCGTATTGCATATGACACCTTCGGTCTCACATGGGGGAGTGTGTCGGAAACTGTTTATTATTAGAGTGCACATTTAGAAATTCTTGACGTTTGACTGACATTTATTGCATGTGCGTATAGTCTAGAGTGTTGCTTATATATCAGTGTTGTGTTACCGCAGTGAAGGGCGGAGTTCAAAAATCTACTGTGACGACTATTTTACAATATATACTGCATTTCTACGAGGTTTGTGTCGTTTTAAATTGTGTTTGTGAACGTGTGGGACCTACAAAAGGATCAAACCCCCTTTTCCACACACACTAGCAACCGAAGTTAAGGATAAGCAGTCTCTGGGAACACAACGATTTAGTAGATTTTCGCGATGGTCTTGTCTGGTTCGAGCTATGGTACGCTTAATTACTTTCGTACGCCATTTCCGGCGTACTCGAGTTGGTAGAGAGACAAACTCTAATGAAGAGAGTTCCCTAAATGATAAATGTACTGAAAGTTTCTTTTGCATCCAAGACCAAGCTGAAAATGTGATTGTCAAGAGCGTACAAGAAGAGGCATTCAGACATGAGATGCTATGGGTGCAGAAACAAAAGAATCAAAACAAAAACAGTGCACTTCTTAAGTTGAGCCCAGTTATCGATACGCATGGACTTTTACGCGTCGGCAGCCGCCTTGAACAAGGAAAACTGACAAGTGAAGAGAAGCATCCGGTGATACTGCCTGGAGCACACCATGTCACAACCCTCATCGTCGAGCACCTCCATGAGAA